>CAKKLC010003689.1:32884-43637 GCA_918559645.1 Ceratonova shasta | reverse complement strand
TTTTGGAATCAATATGATAATTGTTGCATCCAATTCATAATTGTTTAAATCAATATGATATTTTTTGCAATCAATATGATAATTGTAGCAATCAAAATCATAATTGTTGCAAACAATATGATAATTGTGGCAATCAATATTATAATTTTTGCAATCAATATGATAATTGTTGCATCCAATTCATAATTGTTTAAATCAATATGATAATTTTTGCAATCAATATGATAATTGGGGCAATTAAATTCATGATTTTTGCAATCAGTATAATAATGGTTGCAATCAATATGATATTTGTGGCAATCAATATGATAATTTTTGCAATCAATATGTTAAATGTGGCAGTCAAATTCATAATTTTTGCAATCAATATGATAATTGTTGCAATTAATATGATAACTGTTGCATCCAATTCATAAATTTTGGAATCAATATGATAATTTTGCATCCAATATAGTAATTTTGCAATCAATATGATAATTTTGCAATCAATATGATAATAAGGGCAATTAAATTCATGATTTTTGCAATCAATATGTTAATTTGTTGCAATCAATATTATAATTGTGGCAATTATATTCATAATTTTTGCAATCAATATGATAATTTTTGCAATCAATATGATAATTGTGGCAATCAATATGATAATTTTTGCAATCAAATTCTTAATTTTTGTAATCAATATGATAATTGTTTAAATCAATATGATGATTGTTGCAATCAAATTCATAATTGTTGAAATCAATATGACAATTGTTGCAATCAAATTCATAATTTTTGCAATCAATATAATAATTTTTGCAATCAAAGTGATGATTGTTGCAATCAAATTTATAGTTGCAATCAAATTCATAATTTTTGCAATCAGTATAATAATGGTTGCAATCAATATGATATTTGTGGCAATCAATATGATAATTTTTGCAATCAATATGTTAAATGTGGCAGTCAAATTCATAATTTTTGCAATCAATATGATAATTGTTGCAATTAATATGATAACTGTTGCATCCAATTCATAAATTTTGGAATCAATATGATAATTTTGCATCCAATATAGTAATTTTGCAATCAATATGATAATTTTGCAATCAATATGATAATAAGGGCAATTAAATTCATGATTTTTGCAATCAATATGATAATTTGTTGCAATTAAATTCATGATTTTTGCAATCAATATGTTATTTTGTTGCAATCAATATGATAATTGTGGCAATCAAATTCATAATTTTTGCAATCAATATAATAATTGTGGCAATCAATATGATAATTTTTGCAATCAATATGATAATTGTTGCAATCAAATTCATAATTTTTGTAATCAATATGATAAATGTAGCAATCAAAATGATAATTTTTGCAATCAATATGATAATTGTTGGAATCAAATTCATAATTTTTGTAATCAATATGATAATTGTGGCAATCAATAAGATAATTTTTGCAATCAATATGATAAATGTGGCAGTCAATTTCATAATTATTGCAATCAATAAGATAATTGTTGCAATTAATATGATAACTGTTGCATCCAATTCATAAATTTTGGAATCAATATGATAATTGTTGCAATTAAATTAATAATTGTTTAAATCAATATGATAATGGTTGCAATCAAATTCATTATTTTTAAAATCAATATGATAATTGTTGCAATCAAATTCATAATTGTTGAAATCAATATGATAATGTGGCAGTCAAATTCATAATTATTGCAATCAATATGAAAATTGTTTCAATTAATATGATAACTGTTGCATCCAATTCATAAATTTTGGAATCAATATGATAATTGTTGCAATTTAATTAATAATTATTGAAATCAATTTGATAATTATTGCAATCAAATTCATAATTTTTGCAATCAATATGATAATTGTGGCAATCAAAATGATAATTGTTGCAATCGAATTCATAATTGTTGAAATCAATATGATAATTGTTGCAATCAAATTTACAGTTGCAATCAAATTCATAATTTTTACAATCAATATAATAATTGTTGCAATCAATGTGATTATTGTTGCAATAAATATGATAATTTATGCAATCAATATGATAATTGTGGCAATTATATTCATAATTTTTGCAATCAATATGATAATTTATGCAATCAATATTATAATTGTGGCAATTATATTCATAATTTTTCCAATCAATATGATAATTGTAGCAATCAATATGATAATTGTGGCAATTATATTCATAAATTTTGCAATCAATATGATAATTGTAGCAATCAATATGATAATTGTTGCAATCAATATGATAATTGTGGCAATCAATATGAAAATTTATGTAATCAATATGATAATTTATGCAATCAATATGATAATTGTTGCATCCAATTCATAATTGTTTAAATCAATATGATAATTTTTGCAATCAATATGATAATTGGGGCAATTAAATTCATGATTTTTGCAATCAATATGATAATTTGTTGCAATTAAATTCATGATTTTTGCAATCAATATGTTAATTTGTTGCAATCAATATTATAATTGTGGCAATTATATTCATAATTTTTGCAATCAATATGATAATTTTTGCAATCAATATGATAATTGTGTCAATCAAATTATTAATTGTTGCAATCAATATAATAATTGTTGCAATCAAATTCATAATTGTTGGAATTAATATGATAATTGTTGCAATCAAATTCATAATTTTGGCAATCAATATGATAATTGTTGCATCCAATTCATAATTTTTGCAACCAATATGATAATTGTGGCAATCAAATTCATATTTGTGGCAATCAAATTTATAATTTTTGCAATCAATATGATAATTGTTGTAATCAAATTTATAATTGTAGCAATCAATATGATAATTGTGGCAATCAAATTATTAATTGTTGCAATCAATATAATAATTGTTGCAATCAAATTCATAATTGTTGGAATTAATATGATAATTGTTGCAATCAAATTCATAATTTTGGCAATCAATATGATAATTGTTGCATCCAATTCATAATTTTTGCAATCAATATGATAATTGTGGCAATCAAATTCATAATTGTGGCAATCAAATTTATAATTTTTGCAATCAATATGATAATTGTTGTAATCAAATTTATAATTGTAGCAATCAATATGATAATTGTGGCAATCAAATTATTAATTGTTGCAATCAATATAATAATTGTTGCAATTATATTCATAATTTTTGCAATCAATATAATAATTGTTGCAATTATATTCATAATTTTTGCAATCAATATGATAATTTTTGCAATCGATATGATAATTGTGGCAATCAAATTATTAATTGTTGCAATCAATATAATAATTGTTGCAATCAAATTCATAATTTTTGCAATCAATATGATAATTGTAGCAATCAATATGATAATTGTGGCAATCAAATTATTAATTTTTGCAATCAATATGATAATTGTTACATCCAATTCATAATTTTTGCAATCAAAATGATAATTGTTGCAATCAATACCTAATCATTGCAATCAAATTCATAATTGTTGCGTCCGATTCATAATTTTTGCTATCAATACCATAGTAAGTTAATTATTTTATAGAAAAATCCCTCATGAATTATTCTTCTATAGATATTATAATGAATGGAATTTACTTGAGTTCAGAAGAAGGTGAACAACTAAAAACATTATGTGATGTTAAAAATTCTCAATTTAAAGACACCACATCACAAGTTTTCATAAAAGGACATAACTCTACTAATTCCAATGCAGATAAAAACAAAGTACCTCATAAGGTAAAAAGCATCGTTTCTATTGAAGACAGGGATCAAATGATTTCAAAGACCATGGAAGGCATGTCTGTATGAGCTATATCTAAAATTTTAAAAAAAATTATTAGACGATTTATACAATTGTCAAGAAATATTTAAATGAAGGTAAAATACATCCTGAGTGGAAAGATGAAGATAGACGCATAAAATTAACCAGAAATATTACAGAGTTTTTTTAGCCTATGTAAATAACTAGTATAAAAAGACTTAAAGAAATGCAATAGTGGTTAAAAGTTACACATAATATTAATGTGTCAACAAACACAATTAATCGTGATCTTAATCAATTTCATTACAAGTTAAAAAGTGTAACATTAGTAACAGATATATGAAATTGTCATGCAAAAATTGAACTTCAAACTACATATTTTACTACTTATTGAGCTTTAGAAATTGATATGGATAATAAGAATTATATTATTTTAGATGAGGTAGGATTTGCAGTTGTCACATGATTTAGCAGAGAAAGAAGCAAACAAGGTGAATCAGGCTATCTAAAAGTCTCGGCAGCTATTAGTAATATTGCCGTCGTGAGAGCTATGAATAAATAAGATATCCTATATTATTTAATTCATGAAAGGGCTTTAACTGGTTAAGACTTCTAAAGTTGTATAAAAGTAATTAATAAAAGTTGTCTCCGTTCTTGCATATCAACAACGATTTTTATAATAGAGAATACTCGCATGCCACACTACAGAGAATTGGTTGAAGACAACAAATTTTCTTCCTAACAACTTAGATAGTTTCCTGTTATTTATATTTTTATATCCTTTTGAGAAAGTATTTTCAGTTTGAAAAAATAATGTTATTTGAAGTAATGCACGAAACGAAACCCAATTGAGCAAGTATATTTTTAAGAATATAATAAGATTCCAGCTGAATACTGTAGTGATTTTTATCAAAATATGTTGGATATGTAAAGAAGGCTGAATTAGGACAGGAAATTCTCGAATAATAAACTAACTTTAAAAGTTTTTTTTATGATATTGGTTGCAACAATTATGATATTGATTTCAACGATTATGACATTGGTTGCAACAATTATGATGATGATTTCAACGATTATGACATTGGTTGCAACAATTATGATATTGGTTGCTACAATTATGATATTGATTTCAACGATTATGATATTGGTTGCAACAATTATGACATTAGTTGCAACAATTATGAAATTGATTTCAACGATTATGACATTGGTTGCAACAATTATGGTATTGATTTCAACGATTATGATATTGGTTGCAACAATTATGATATTGATTTCAGCAATTATGATATTGATTTCAAAGATTATGAATTGTATCCAACAATTATAAATTTGATTACAATAATTATCGTATTGATTGCAAAAATTATGAATTTGATTTCAACAAAAATGATTTTGATTGCCACAATCATCATATTGATTGCAAAAATTATGAATCGGATGCAACAGGTATTATATTAATTGAAAATGATTAAAATATTTATTGCAAGGGTTATTATATTGATTGCAAAGATTATCATAAGTACTGCAACAATTATGATATTGATTTTAACAATTATCATATTGATTGCCAACATTATGAATTTGATTGCAACAATTATGATATTAATTTCCACAATTATGAATTTGATTGCAAAAATTATCATATTGATTGCCACAATTATCATATTGATTGCAAAAATTATGAATTTGATTGCCACAGTTATCATATTGATTGCATAAATTACCATATTGATTGCAACAATTATGATATTAATTTCAACGATTATGATATTGATTGCAACAATTATGATATTGATTTTAAAGATTATGATATTGATTGCAACAATTATGATATTGATTTTAACATTATGATATTAATTGCAACAATTATGATATTGATTTCAACAATTATGATATTTATCGACAAATTATGACATTGGTCGAGAAATTAAGATTTTGATTGCAACAACTACAATATTTATTGCAACATTTATAAAATTGCCAGAAAAATAATAAAATTGATAAAATACCCTATAAATAAATTTTATCATTTAATATATATACAGGGTTATACAATATTATATTTAAAATTATTGATTATTATATTAAAATGAGATAAATTTTTTTTTAAATAAAAAAATCGTCATAATATAATCTAAATATTTTTTTTATGGATGGCTTCTCGCATGAAGATGAATAGTAGGATAAAATGTCAAACATTAAAAAACTTCAACGAAAACAGTTGAAACCACTTAAAATTGATACTATCAAAAACATAAGGAAATTTCGCATGAAGAAAATATTTCAATACCTTTAGTTTATATAGTAATCAGTAAAATCTGTGATTTCCTAAAAACATATGAGGAAATTATGGGGTATAAAAAAGGAATGAAAGTAAAGGAGTACTTTGAGGCGAAATAAAAAGTATCGCAAATCTTGTTGAGAGATACCTGTTACAATCAAAGTGAGTTTAAAGATAAATTAAAAAGAAATGGGATAAACATGAATGAAATTGGTAATCAAAAACGTTAAAAGTAATTTATACACGAGAAAACCGCTTGTAAAATAACATGAAAACAGAAACTGTCTCAAAATTATTGAAACGAGCTAGTTATATGGAAGTGAGTTGGAGTTTTTGAATGATAATAATCTTATATTATTGCATGAGACAGGTGTAAACTTAAACAACACTAAGAACTATGAGCATTCAGCAAAAAATAGCAAAGCTGTAAAAGTAGTAGAAAATTCCCGTAGGAGTAATGTAAGTTGTATGGTTGCATTAAAAAAATTAGAAGCTATTGGATCTGAAAAAAAGAAAAGGGCTTTTAATGGGGAAGGTTAAATTTCATTTATCAACAACAAATTGTTGCTCCATTTTTCCCATAATAATAATATTTTAATTATGTATAATTGTAGTTTTCACCATAAGCGAGAGGTTCTCGAGGTCCTAAATGTTAACAACATTAATTATCTCAGTTTACCACCCTATTCTCCACAGTTAAATTTTATAAAGGAATATTTCAGCCAGTTTAAATCAAAACTTTCATCTTTTCAAACATTGCCCTCTAACTATGCTGAATTAAAGCGAAGAATTTCTACTATTTTTAGTGATGAAGCCATGGAATTGACAGGATTTCTTGTTAACATACATGGATGTGTTATTGCTCCACTTTCAAGACAGCCTTTTATTTAATAAAAAACCTTTGTATAGTTTTGAAATGCTTTTTCCTTCAGGATTGTGTAGATAATTTAATATACAATATACTCAAGAAATATTATTTATTTTATATATTTTATAATAATTGTTTTTAAATATTTACATCGATAATGTTCACTAATCAAAATTTCTATTTTTTATCAATATAATTTTAAATATAATAATCAATAATTTCAAATATAATATTGCATAACCCTATGTATGGATTACTACAGAAATTGTATGTTTTTAAATTTTTAACTCAATTATTGGTTTTTCTAAAACTTATAAGCTTTATTTTATAAACAATTAATTATCCATCTTTTGCTAGTTTTATATGTCAGGATTACAATTATAAGCATTTTTTTTGGGTTTCTTATTTCAGTTTATACTTTCATTTTCAAAATTTTTCTAAATGCTTCTAGTAAGTTTTCCACTTTTAAAACTTTTATACATAACAATCTGAATGATCAATTTGACTATAATTTTTAGTATTTTTATTTATATATTAAGTTTTGGACATTACTTGAATAATTGCTTAATAATTTCAAAGTTATGGAAGCCCTTAGTTTTATGACTAATTTTAATAAAAGTATAATTTTATTATGTTTGAATATAAGATGGAACTTTTTTGAAATAAAACTGATTATTATACAAAATTTTTGTAAATTTTTAAAACTCCCATAAAAACTTAATTTGTTTTGGCGAAACCATTCAATAGTATATTGGATTTTACATTACTGCTCATAAATATTTGTTACTATCAAGATTTAATAGAATATAATTTATAAAGGATGACTATATAAATTACTTCTGGAAAAGAAAAATATATTAGAGTGTAACAATAATAAAATGTATACATTATATTAAGTTATAGTTACAAATTAATATTTTTAATGACATTTACTATCGGAAATTTCTTAAAAAAAAGTAGTTCCAATTTTTGTTCCTTTATCAACTATTTTCAACTCTTATACTAAACACTGTCATTTGTATAATCATACATCGAAAAATGTGTCTATAAATCATTAATATTTAAATATTTTAATAAGTATTAAGCTCATGTATGTACAAAAACATATATAATACAATTTAACTCAAGATATAGTTATTCTTCTCCTTCTTTAACATACTTTTTAATATATTATAAAAAAATCCAATCGAAAAACACTTTCTTTCAGGATACTTTGCAATAAAATGTTTATTACATTTAGATGCAAATTTTTTTAAATGAGTTATCTTTTCTTCATTTTGTATAAGTTTTTTCAGTTCTAATTTTTCTTTGTTTTTTAATTTTTTTTCATTTGTTTTCGAATCTTTATTTGGTTTGTCTAATTTATCCTGAATTATATCATGATAATAATTAAAAAATTTCATCTCGCCTATATTCATTAATTCAACTTCATTAATTGATTTTCTATCAAGCTTAAAGTTTATCCCAACAACCACCATATTTTTCAAAACACCACGACGGCCTTTACCTTCTTCGTCACATGGAAAAATTACATTTTTTTTTACAGATCTCATTTCTTCGTCCAACTCATCTTCAGATAAGTAACCATGTGGAACTACAAAGCCATCTAATTCAGCACCATTCTCCACATATTCGTTATCTTCCTCTTTGTCATCTTCACTCTAAAAATTTAAAGAAAATTACATCCAAAATAGCTTCACCAGGTTCTTCCTCGTACCATTCAGCGTCACTATCTACTTCATAGTCGATAAACTAAATTTAAAATTAAATTATACTTTATACATTTTATGCGGATTTCTATTAGGTTGGTGTTTAAAATGCTCAAGATTGATTCCGAAATATGCTGGACGAAAACTATCATGAAATTGTAGCAACTTGAAAATAAAAATGTTTTCATCTCTAACACTCTTTCTGTTAAACTCAATTTTAAATGGTGGATCTGATGTTCTGTCTAAAGATATTAAGGGTCTTTTTTCAAAATATTTAGCTTCATCTTTTAAAACTTCACCAATGTTCTTGATTTTATAATTCAATTGTGGATTATCTAACATGGTTTCATAATCTAAGCTATTAAATTTAGAATAGTTTATCACGATTTTTGTGATATACTGATTGTCTCTTAAGGAGAAAGGGATAAAGCGTTTATGAGCATCGTGTAAAGTTGAATTTAAAGTTTTTGCCCTTTTAATGGAGGGAGAGAAAAATGAAATCATCTTTTGCTTCTGAAATTCGCGTTTTCTAATCTCTTTAATTCTAATTTCTTCTTTTATCTTTTCCTTTTCTTCTCTTTTAATTCTTTCTTTCTCTTCTAAAACAACAGAAACTACATTAGCTTCGTTTTCCTTCCCAGCCAATTTAAGTCTATTCAATCTTTTCTTAAGAGTTATAATTTCTAGATCATATAAACTTTCCAATGATCTGAGGCCTTGTTGGTCTTCTGATTCTATTTCGTTACCATCCATATAAAACCGCCAAATCTTAAATATATAGGAAATCAATCGTACAAGATCGTTGAAATTGGGAAAATATAAATGGAAATTTAAAAATTTGGAAAATCATCTTAGAAATTGATTAAATATTAATATAGAATTATAATTTAAGTTATTACGTTTTAATAAGTTTGCATAACTATTGAAAATATGGTTGATGCAAGAAGTTTTGACAAGTTCTACACTTAATACTAAAATAAATGCGCATGCGTAAAAGTACATGTCATTTTCATATAAGTTTGAAAAAAATTAACTTGCGTTTAATAATATTATCGTTGACTAGATATTAACTTTAATATATTTTATATGTCGAAATATACATTTTTGCAAATTTTTTAAATAAAAATAAATTTTCTAGTTAAAGGTTGAAATAAAAAATATTTTTATTGCGCTTGTGCAAATTTTAATTTATTAAATTATTGGTGGTTTTTTAAGATAATTCTTATGGAAAATAAGCGCAATTATCCTTTACAGAGTTTCTCAGATAAATACCGGAATTTAAAATTATCATAAATTTAAATAAGAAAAATCAACGCCCATTATACCGCAAATAAATCGCAAAAAACAACTAAGCAATGAAACAAGAGTGAAACTAAATTGCACTTTAGGCACCCCAAATGCGACTGCGCGAACAAAGAGGAAAATCATTTTAATATTGAGAATATAGATTCTATGAATATTTCGGCTAAATTGCACTTTAGTCACCCAAAAATGCGCTAAAAAAGAGAAAAAAAATTCACATATTGTACAAAGTACGATCGCGCCAAAATGGAGGGAAATAATTTTAATATTGAGGATATAGATTCTGTTAATATGGTCGGCTAAATTGCACTTAAGGCACCCCCAAATGCGTCTGGGTGAACAAAGATGAAAAAAATGCACATATTGTACAAAGTAAGATCGCGCCAAAATGGAGGAAAATCATTTTAATATTGAGAATATAGATTCCATGAATACGTTCGGCTAAATTGCACTTCATGCACCCAAGTGCGACTGCGCGAACAAAGAGGAAAAAATTCACATATTGTACAAAGTGCGATCGCGCCAAAATGGAGAAAAATCATTTTAATATTGAGAATATAGATTCCATGAATATGTACGGTTAAATTGCACTTTAGGCATCCCAAATGCGACTGCGCGAACAAATAGGAAAAAATTCACATATTGTACAAAGTATGAACGCGCCAAAATGGAGAAAAATCATTTTAATATTGAGAATATAGATTCAATGAATATGGTCGGCTAAATTGCACTTTAGGCACCCCCAAATGCGACTGCGCGAACAAAGAGGAAAAAAATGCACATATTGTACAAAGTACGATTGCGATAAAATGGAGGAAAATCAT
>CAKKLC010003678.1:7721-38854 GCA_918559645.1 Ceratonova shasta | reverse complement strand
AATTATTAAAGATAAAACACAACATACTCTGTTGCCTATCATTCAAGCAAACGTTGCAGCATATTCTACTGTTTATACTGATGAACACAGAGAAAATTTCAATCTAAGGAATTTTAATTATAATCATTCAACTGTTTGTAATAAATATGAATTTGTTACTGTCGACGGTGTTAATACACAAGCAGTTGAATCATTTAATCATGAGTTAAAAGAAGGAATAAATGCACGCAACGGTGTTGAAACTGAGCAAAGAGAAGCGTTTTTAAAAGAATTTTGTTTTTATTTTAACAACAGAAACAATTTTTTATCTTCTGCTCTTGATTTAATAAAAATTTAATTAGTTAAGTTATATTATAAAATTTAAAAAAATATGTTTACTATTTTACTATTTTTTTCTATTTATTTAACAAATTATTTTTCAATTTTTAAAAAAATTTACCAGCCTCAAATTGATACATTTTAGGATAGGAATTTCTTATATAAGTTAGTATATTCATTTTCGAAAGTTTTTGTATAGACATATCGATATTTTACTATAAATAAAAATATTCAACCAATTCGTTAATAATTTTGGATCTGTGAAAAAAAAGCCCCGGGGTTTTTTTTTCACTGCTTTTTAAAACCATATTACAAGAAAATTTTTTTATTAAATTTTTTATACCCCTTGTATGAATATTAATTAAACAGAGGATAGCTTAGTACGTATGAATGATGAAGAAGTGTGTTCATTCATATTTGATCCGAGTTTTTTAAAAAATCAATTCTTTGTTCTGGTAGTTGTAATGCAGCTATGAAGTATGAAAAATCGTCTTGTTATGGCGATGGGTATGCCTGGCGTTGTTATTCAACCAGTTGCAGCAAGTATAAGAAGAGAAAATCTGTAAGAACGGACTCTTTTACTTTGGGTTTGGGTTAGAGCTAAGAACTATTGTTAGAGTAGTTTTGCGATTAAGCGGGCGACAAACACAGCATTCAATGTGCTGTACCCTCGAAATATCTAAATTTACATTTCGGAAAATCGTTAATAAAATAAGGCTCAATATGGGATTGGAAAATGTTGCCTTGAGAAAGCTTGGTGGTCCTGGAACTGTAGTTCAGATTGACGAAACGATGATGAACTACAAATGCAAAAGTCATCGTGGAAGGTCGTCATCAAATAAAACTGATGCTTTATGCATTGTAAAGATTCGGGCAATATAACAATGGTTTGGGCAGAAGCAATACCCAATAAACAAGCAATAACTATACTACCAATTATCCAAACTCATATAGTGGATAACAGCGCAATCCATACTGATAAAAACAAAAGTTATAGTTCTTCAAGTAAACTCGGTTATATTCACGGGTCTGTCATAAGTATAGATTTGATGATAAGGATACGTGGGTGCATACCCAAAATGTAAAAGCTTTCAATAATTCGCTCAAAACGAAGATAAAATGTCGCATGGGGTTGAATAGAAAAAGAGACCAGATTTTCTTACCGAATTTATCTGAAAATGGAATAATAAGACGACATTACCTAATTCATATTTTTGCTTGATGAAATTAAGAGATTAAATTTATTTCTTTCTATTTAGTTTAATTTTGTTCTTTTAATCATAATATGTAAATTTAATATATTTCTTCAAATTTATTTATTAGTTTTATGAACTTTTTACAGAATTTTTATGATTTCATTTTTTTTGGGGCTTTTTTTTCATAGGTACCATATGGGGCTTTTTTTCACAGATCCTAATTTTTAAATCTAGAGGACTCCAGGCAATTGTACCATTAAATATATAAAAATTTAATGTTTTTTTTTTAATTTTAAACGAATTAAAAATATTTGAGTTATAATTCATTATTGCTAATAATTAAGTTGGTTTAGTTACAAATATCAATTCTAGCTGATTAATAGAAAAAAAATCAAATAGTAACTTAATTATTTAAACATTTTCTAAATGATAATATTTATGTTCATATTTTTTGGTAAAAGCTAGTTTAATAATTTGAGACTTGAAATTTTCAAATTGAACCCCTTATAAATTTCTATATGTTTTTAAAGGTGCTATCTAACCATTTTCTTAAGAAATATGGGTTAAGAGTTCAGGTTAATTAATTTTAGATCTATTTTGTTGTAATTTTGAGATGACAGTTTTTATCAGATCGTAGTGTTTTATATGGAATGTAATATAAATATTAAAATATTTTTTCATTCCATTCTTTAATTTTTAAAGAATTCTAGTAAAATATTTGTTTGATTATTTTACATTTGTAAAATAGATTTTGTCCATTTAAAACTCAAAAAAAATTTTTCAATGATTAAGATCTATTTCATTTAAATTATCTTGGTGAATAAAAATTTGAGTAATTAAACATTTCCAATATAAATAAAAATAATTTTATTAATTTCTTAATTACCATCACTACTTTTAATTAAAGTTCTTAATGACTATAGCTAATGAATATTAATTTAAAAAGTTTTTTTTCAAATCAAGGGTTCTTGATATTGAGAGGATTTTTTTAATATTGTTTCATATGACATACAAATAGAGTAAAAATACAAGAGCAAAATTAGTAAAGTTTAGATTTCCGATAATAAATTTTAACTATATAAAATTACTTAAAATATATGAAAATCTATAGAAAAAAAACATGAATAGTATATTAAACATTTGACTTAAACTATAAATTTAAATTATAAGATTTTAAGGGTTTACCGATTTACTGCCATTGATAAAGCTTTTAAGTCAAATTTAACTATTTCAGTAAAAAGTGACAATATCACAATATTTTGAATCTTTTATAGTAAATTTTTACTCAATTTTAAATTACTAAAAATCAGCTTTCAAATTTTTTTTATAAGATCTCGAATTCAAATGTATGAGAAATTTTTAAATATTCCGTAATGATTTAACCAAATAAACTTTATAAGTCACATCATACTTATTTGAAACAAAAAAAAGTTAAAATTTATAAAAAAAACAATTTATTTACTTTTAATTAATGAGATGAAAAGTTTTTAGTAATAATTAGGTGGACTAACATTTGAAAATTGCCTAATTTTGCATAATTAATTATGCAAAATCATTAAACCATGAAAACCATCAAAAATTATATAAAAAACGGAAAGCTCAAGTATATATTCAACAGCATAGGAATAAATTCACACTATCTGTAAATTGCAATATTTATTGTAATATATGCGCAGTAGAGGTGAATCCTGATCGAAAATCTGTTGTAGATAACCATATAAAATCTAAAAAACACATAGATGGAACAAAAAAATGAGTTAAAGATAATAAAAATGATTCTAAACATTCCTTAAAAGTCCAAAAAGTTGTTATTTTGGAAAATATCACTTGAGCACTAGCCTCATGTTATAAACCGTTAAAGAAGCTTAGAAATCCTGATTAAATATATATTTTTTGATCAAATTAGATTCAAAAAACCATCTGAGACCACAATAAGACCTCATATTTTAGACAAATACTTAAAGAATATGCGAGAAAACCTGATAAAAAAATCTTAAAAACAAAAAAATTTACATAGTAGCTGACGAATCATGCATAAATCAGAAAAAATATACCTTAATATCATGGCTGCATCCATTTAAAATTCGAAAAAAATACCTTAATATCATGGCTGCATCCATTTAAAATCCGAAAAAAATCTTTTTTAATAAAGGTTTTTATAATAGATTTTAGAATAAATTCCATATTAGTATCAGAAAAAATTATGGACTGCCTGAGAGAATATGAAATTGAATATTCTTAAATAATACTTTTTAAATCTGATGCAGCAAGATACATGAAGAAGGCTGGGACTCTTTTGAAAGAAAATATTTCTAACTTGTTTCATATATTATGTATGGACCATATTGTACATAATTGTTCGATGCAGATTCAAGGGCGTTATTACAGAGTTGATAATTTAATTAGTTCTATGAAAGCAATAACTGTTAAAAATGCACAGAATAGACGCCTTTTCGAACAAATTGGTAAAATACCAGATGTTATTGTGACTAGATGGAGTAGTTGGCTTCGTGCAGCTATATTCTATTTAAAAAATTTGGTTAAAATACGGAATATAGTAGAAAATATGCAAGATAATGGAATTTTAATGAGGAATGCCAAACTTTCATGCTTATATCCAAAAATTTTTGATGATTTGGTTGAGATAAATTATTCATTTGAGAATTTAATTTGCGTTATGGATGAATTAGAAAGTGGAGAATTATTGTTAAATAACGCCTTTAAAAAACTAGATGAAATAAGATTTGAACTTGACCCAATAGACTTGTCAAGTTATACTGCAAAGAGACTTCAAGAAGGAGATATAAAAGATATTTGTAAGTTAAAAATACAAAAATTGACCCATCAATATAAATTCATCTATTTAATTGCCCTTCAACTTCTATAGTAGTAGAAAGGAGCTTTTCAATGCTCAAAAAAATGTTGAGGGTTGATATAAATTTCGCAGCAGAAAATGTTGAGTCTTATTTCATATCTTATTACAACACAAATTCGGGGTTGAAAGAAATCAAGGAGGAAGAGTATTAAAAATGGTGAAATTTAGGAAAATTTTTCTTGCATAATTTGCATAATTTCTGTTTCAATTTTTTGCATAAGTTGCATAATTTTACTTTTTTTTGCATAATTTTTGAATAATTTCGGGCCCCTAGTAATAATATTATATTTATTCTTGTTTATTATTTAAAAATATTTAATTCATCATTTGAAAAGTATTCTAAAAATATAATATAGAGATAATGTTTAATTTATTTTTACAATTAATGTCAAACATGAAAAACCTAATGAACTAAAATTTTTTAAATTTTAAATTGAGTTATTGTGAATTGTCAATAGTACTAATGTAATTATATTTATTAAATAAATGACAGCATTTTAATTATTGAACAAATTTTTAAAGATATTTCGGATCCATGATACTTTTTTTGATTTTTTTAGGATAATTTTTACCGGAAAATTATTGAATTATTAAAAGTTTAGGGTTTTTAATTAATTTATTTTATTGTAAAAAAATTAATCAGGGGTCATTTTTTTCAGGATCCGATATTTCATTGGTTTATATAAATATTGCACATGAGTTAAAATGAATATATTTGTTCAGCATTCATGTAAACATAATTATTTTGTAATTTTCTATATAGTAATACCATTTAAATGATAAATTTAATGTAAACGGTATATTTCTTATATTTAATGCCATCTCTAAGAATATATTAAAATTAAATATTTTTTTTACAAAGTGGAACCAAATTATAGTATTTCTTTGAAATTCAGGATACTTTGGTATATCTTTATGTGTTTATACAATGCACTTAATAAAACTAGTGTGTAATATTAACTAAATACAGTTAAAGTCGCTTAACACGAATTATATTGGGACTACGAAATATATTCTGTTTAAGCATTTTTTTCTCTTTAAGCGAAAAATTTTGTAATGGTTTAAAAAAAATGTAGATACTTATTTTTATTTATCAAAAATTAAATACTCTGTTATTTTGATTTAGCTGGTTCTTTCTTGTAAAAGAGGTATGTGCAGATCATCTTCAAGCATTCAAAGTTTTCGAAAATTTAGTTGAATTTAATGCTTCTAAGAAGTAATGATTTTTGATTCTTTTGTTCGCTTCCAATGCTTCTTAAATTTTTACCTCACTCTGCTTTAGCATTAACTAACTTCCAAAATGTCAAATATAAATTCTAATTTTTCCTGATCAGCTACATTATTCATTGTTTGAATGTTATTGTTCAATTCAAAAACGTATTTAAATCTTTTTTTTAGGTGAAATATCTGATAAATCTTTGGACTTGTCATTGATAATATTTTTAAAAAAATACTTCGGTATTCGAGATTAGGTGGTCATTTATACAAGAAGAGATAATTAAATGATCAAAACAATTTCTTATTGTTTGGTCAGTCACATAGTTCCAGCTGTTTTGTAACATTTTCATCTCATTAAATAAGTTTACTTTATGTATTTTATTTATCTCTGTGGTATTTAGGAAATCTCTTACCAATTTTTTTTTATAATTCATTTAAAAATTCATGATTACACTAACATTCATAGGTTTTAAGACACTGGTTATGTTTGGAGGAAGAAAAAATATTTAAATGTTTGTTATAATTTCATTCAAATTGAGGTGTGAGGGATATTTATCCGCAAAAATACAAATATTACAACCTTTTTTTTCTAATTTTGAGATTTCATTCCAATAAAAAAGGTTTTAAAGATATCCAAGCTCATCCATGCATTTTTATTTACATAATATTTAATATTTCACAATTATAAGTAACAAATTCTTTTCACCTGTCATATTTGCACAAAGTTTAAAAGTAAGCCTATCTTTTGATATTTTTGTACCGAAGGTAACTTTGACTTTAAATAAAAATGTTTTCGAAGGTAACATGCTATAAAACAGCCCTGTTTCATCAGCTTTAAATTTTCCTTTCATCTTAAGATTTTTTTGATCTCTATCCATTCTTTATTTAACCATTCTAAAACAACAACTGGGTTGACATCTTTAGACTCTCCAGATATTTTACCGAAGACTTTTGGGTTTCTCTTTCTGAATCTTGCAATCCAGCTCGGATTACATTGAAAATTATCAATTCTCTTATACTGGGGTACATCATCTTCTTTCTGTGATAAAAAGTGACCGTTAACTATTTTGGTTTTAATCTTTAAACCTTGAACGATTCCAGTAATTTCTCTTCAATCACAACAAATGGAAAATTCTTTACTTTTTTAGTTACCAAGGATCTTGATCCTACTATATTGACCAATTGTTCTCTTTTGTTTCTGATGCTATGTATTACTGATGGAGATACTTTATATGTTCTTGCTAGTGATGCTTGTGTTTTTCCAGTATCAAGCTCACAAAGTATTTTATATTTTTCCTTTAGTGTTAATGTTTTCTTTCTTGTGTTACTCATAATTAAGGTCAATAAAAAATAATTGTGTTTATCAGTTAAAGCTTAAAAGGAATTTTTTATTATTATAAACTAAAGAAAAGAATAAATTAAGACTATAAAATTCGGTTTAAGCGACAAAAGTCGTTTTAACCGATTTCTCTTTAAACAAATTTTACGGCACTTGTTGGTTTTACTCCACATTTTCTACTAAAAAAATTAAGATTTTAAATAAATAGAATTAATATAAATCTAATAAAAAAGATTTTTCATTAAACTAAGTAAAAAACATTAATTGTATACCCGCGATGAATAATTCAAACTTCACCGACCTCCAATTTTTTAATTTGATAAAATCAGAAGATGCTATTCAATTTGCCCAAAACATTTGGTTGTTTAAGGACACAATTATTTTTTGTTCTAGACCAATGACATTAAGACTAAACAAATGTTTAGAAAAACAAATGGATACTACTTCCGATGTAACAAACGAGATTGTAGAAAAAAAAGTTTATCTTAGAAAGGGTACCTTTTTTGAGGGATCCCATTTAACAATTACCCAGATTTTAATTATTATATACTGCTTTGTAAATAATAAAACATCATTTAAGCACATAATTAGGAATACGGGGATAACCACCAACAAAGCTATCATTGATTGGTTAAGCTATTGTGTAGAACTTGGAGTTTTGGTTGAAATAGACAAAGCTGTAATGGTATGTCGAAAGTATAGCCGGGGAAGGCAAGTAAAGGCTCAATTTATTTTTTCTGGGTAAGAAGTCCACTAAAAACAGCCTTTTTTTTTATGGTACCAGATACTAAAAGAGAAACTCTCTGGCCAATTATTTTTGACCATGTAAGAGTAGGTAGTATAATCATGACCGACGGGGCTGTAGTTTACAATGGTTCGAAGGATCATGGTTATACGCACTTAA
The DNA here is from genome assembly GCA_918559645.1 of Ceratonova shasta. Taxonomy (NCBI): domain Eukaryota; kingdom Metazoa; phylum Cnidaria; class Myxozoa; order Bivalvulida; family Ceratomyxidae; genus Ceratonova; species Ceratonova shasta. Next base: position 31,004 of record CAKKLC010003678.1, on the reverse strand, counting down.
CAGTTAACCATAAGAGAAATTTTGTAGATCCTGTTACTGGAGCTATTACAAATCACGTAGAAAGTGGTTGGCAGGAAGCAAAGAACGGAAATAAATTACGATATGGGACCCATAGGAGCACGCTAGCTAACCTTTGGCCTCATTAATTCTTAAAAAAAATATTTGTTGATGATTTAAAGAGAATATATTGAATTGATAAAAACATCTTATCCTATTGATAGGAATTAAAAAAAAATTTATTCTTTATGCAAATTTATCTCATATTGTGTTTTTTTAATCATTTTATTTTAATTTGACATTTTTTTATTTTTCTTATTTTTCAAATACCAATATCCCCTTTACAATGTGGGGGAAAACCGACAAGTGCCAATTTTACTGTAATATAATTAATTTCTAATAATATTTATTTGCCGTAACTAATAATCTAAAATTATTTGTAAGAATTGGAAAATGATTCATAGGAATATTTTATCTATTTTTTTATTATAAGATACAAATATAATTCCTTTATTTATTGGTAGTTGAATAATATTATTTATAATGGACTTAAAAAATATCTTATAAAGAATAAAGAGCCAAATTAATAAAAAATATTGACAATCATTAAGATCTATAATTCAATATTACTTCAAATATACAAAGTATTAGAAAAAATGAAAAGAAAAATTCATGGATAGAGATTTCACTATTTATGTTAGTTGTGTCAGAAATCAATTCATATTCTTTTAACTATCGTAGGAATCTAATTTAAAGCTCTATAACTAAAATAACATCATTTTATGGAGAGTTTTCTCTTTGTATACATATTAGTTCAATCTAATAATTAAGATGTTGGTCTCTTAATTTAATTTGAATAGACAAATAATATGAAGATATCCTTTCTATAAGAAATTAGTGATCCAGTTAAAGATATATTCTATTGTGAATGTATCGTAAGTAATATAGCAAGTAATTTAATTTATATTATATTAAAATATTTCTTTTAATGAATTTAGTTCCATGACAAAAACTGATAATTAATGTTATTTTTTACTAAGTGTTTGAAGGCATTAATAATAATTAAAATGAAAAAATTCTTTCGTCATTTTAAATTTTAAACACAATAAAAATTAAAAATAAAACTTTTTAATGTGGTTTTTAGTGTATTGATTTCCTTTTTTTATTCAACACAATCAATTTAAAATTTTTAATTATTTGTTTATTTGCTTTATGGTATATTTAATATCTGGAAAATTTAAATTCATGGTGTATGACAAAAATGGTCGCCGAAAGTGATTATTATAAAATGTGACGCATGGGTCTGAAAGATACTTTATTCTTTATTTAATATTCAATATTACTACAAGAGGCCTTGTGGGCAATTGCCATTCTACTGGTTGTTTCATCTACTACACAAGGAAATCAAGATCGTTTTGATGACAGTAGAGTTCGTTGCAAGAGGGAGGCTGTACAAGTCCCACGTATCGGTGCTAGATCATGTAATGACAGGCTATTCAAGTATTGGAACACGTATCGGATGGACGAATGAACAGCTATAACTCTATTAGATGCATCAAGGCATTTAATATGTAGAAGGATTCCGATGTACAAAGTTGTAGAGAAAAACTTGGACTAATTTACATATTTTGAGTTAAATATTCCTTTGTTTTATATTTGATGCTTCGGGATGTGATGCATTGTAATGTAACAACTTTCATAACTTAGTAGTAGTGTTGTATTATTTTTAGAGTAATGTTCATTTGGGTAGTATATAAGGTGTTCTATGTTGTGGGAATATTAAATATTAACTTTAAAAAATAAAGTTACTTTTAGACCCCTGCATCACATTTCATAATAATCACTTTCGGTGACCTTTTCAGTTGGCGACATTTTTGCCTGTATTCATATTCATGTCTATTAAACAGAATTTGCTGCTTTTATTAATTAAAATGGAAATAAAAACTGATTTTAATTAAAAATTTATAATATTTTTGGTATTGTTATGTATGTTTTTAATGATTTAATTTTGGGTTGGTATTTTTTTTACATCTTATCATTTAAGTTTTCAATCTCGAGAATACATAAATAAGGTTTTAATAAATTAAAAATATTTTTGCTTCATTTATTTTTTAATTATTAATTATATAGTCTGACAGGCTTTTAATATTTAAAAATTTTAAAACCCTTGCATTGGATTAATCTTTTTGAAAATTATTATTTTGTTTCATTAGTTATATTTTTATACATGTTTTAATTATATATGATTTCTTTTAAAGATAAAGTTGATATTTTTATATGAAAAAAATATTTTGCTTGAAATTATACATAAAAATCGTGATATATTTTTTCATTAAACTTGATACTAACAACTTTAGTATCTTGATCTTTTGTATTAGTTATAATTAGCTAGTATTTAACTTGATTTCTACAATTAGTGAAGAAAAATAATGCATCTTTTTGCCTTAAAAGTTCAAATAAAATGACAACCCTTTGATCAATATCATTTATTTCTTTAATTTGATATATACTAGTAAATATTATATATTTTTTAAATAAGTTCAAGTGTAGAATTTTTAATTCGAAAGATAAAAGAGTAATAAAATAAATATTTTTTTTTACTAAAAAATTAATTTTAATATTTATATAAGCTATAATATTTACCAAAAATATAAAAAATATAAAATGTAATTGTTACTTTAATATATATAACTTTTAATGCTTATAAAATACAGTATTTTAAAAAAATTACTAGAAAAAAAGAAATTATTTTCTAGTAAAAAATTGTAAAGTATTATTTAAATTTATAAGCTGCATAATTATGGTTGTAAACGATTAATGATTTTGACAAATTTGCTAAATTTTTTAAGATAAACAAAATTTTGATTGTATTAAAATCCCAAATACTACATCTTAAAGAGTTTATTATTAAAAACCGGGTTATATTAAAAAGTTAGGGGTCAAAAATAAAATTCAGAAAACTAATTTATTGTTCATATTATGTTGTTAAAACATGTTGCAACATTAGAAACTTCCATCATTCCATTAAGCATGTAGTTTTTTAAATGTTTTTCAAGGTTATATTACTGGAAAAATTTTATGTTAAATCACGCCATAGTCGTTCAATTGTGTTAATGTGTATTTTAGCATATACATATTCTACTTTGAATATTTGTTTGATGTTCATAGAATAATGCTATTTTGTTATAACCTTACAATGAATCTGTAATGATTCGTGTTCCTAGTAAAACATCCCTTACAAACAAATCAGTTAACAACTTTTCTCTTCTAATCAAAGTTACTGCATAGAAAACTTCTTTTGTTTCTCTACAAATCCCCGCCACAATCTAATAATTTTCTAGGACTAATCATCGACCTATCCTTCTATATAAGGTTAAAAAGAACTTCGTCGAAAAAAACTGTCATGTTTGAATCACCTTTTTATAAAGCTCTCAAATTGTCATTAAGCCTACCTAAGCATTTTATAATTCTGTTATTTTATTCGACTACTGTCAGTGCATAAGAACCTGTATGTAAGTAGCTTGCTTCTAGAGTTAGATTTATTACATAGCAGTATTAGATACGCTTAATTTCACTTATTTAAGGCAAGAATTTTCAAAAATAGTCCCCTCAAAAATATTCTTGCTGTGTCTGCACAATTTACGATTACACCTTATCTGCGATAAAACACTATGCCGCATCTTTGAACAATCCGTCATCATTTTTATTTTGATACAATTCATATATCATAGAAAGTTCACTGACAAGACCAAGCTATAAAGTTTGGTGTTTTGTTGCAGTTCTTATTCTATACTCACACATGTTTATCATTGGTGCCAAAAATATAAATAATTTTGTTTGCCTCAACTTTTAAATACTATTGAACCGTAATTTAAATCTTTTGGATAATTGTTATTAAGACAATAATTTGAAACAAATTATATACTGCACAATATAAAATAACAAAGGTAACAAAAATAAATGCTACTTAATTTTCCATACAAGTTTAATATAAAATTTAAATATATGAATTAGTCTTAATCAGAATATGTAGATGAAAATCCTATTAGAAATCAGATGTCAATACATCTACTTTTCTCTCATCGGTAAAGTTTGAAAATGTATAAAAGATGTGTTTATAAAATAAATAACTTAAAAAATTATATGAATGATCTTGATAAAGTAGTTTTGAATGATTATGTCCAACTTGTTTAATGTATTATCATAATGCAATGAAAACTAAAATAATAGCGAAATATAATAAATCAAGAGTTAATGAATAAAATTAATTTTAAAATTGATTTACAATTTTATTATAATGAATTTTACATAATTATAGGTAAGATGGGAAAATTGAAAGCAATCAGCTAGGATAGAATAGTAATACACAAAAATAATTAAAACCACATAATAGTTTTCTTTTTTCTATTCAGAAAATAAATATAATTTATGATCGATCAATCAAATTAGATTTCTTTGAATAATATAGTTTCAATCCCTGGTTCATTACATTTACCAATGCATCTTTAACTATCCTTAAATCTCTAATATAAGCCGCATTTTGTATAAGCCCCACGCCGTAATTTAAAATAAAACTCCAATTATTTTTCTTATCAGCCCGACAGAATTTTTTAATAATAAAACATACTTTTTTTTCGTACAAGTCGCGGTTTATATATGAGGTTTTAGGGTATGTTTATAGTAAGTATATTGTTATATAGAAGTGTGTATGATTATTTTTTAAAAATATTGACAAAGCTAAAATCAATTTTAGTATGTATTACCAGGTCATTAACTGGAATACTGTGCATTAATTTTCTTAAATTTTTGTTTATTTCTATGCCAAAATTAATAAACTTTAAAAACATATTAAATATACATGATATTTAACTGACCAAGTATTGAATTGTTAGCAATTAAACTAATAAAATTAAAAATATGAAGTTTATAATTAATAATGATAAAAAATATTTATAAAAGTAAACACAAGATTATTCTTACAACAAATTTTTAAAGAATCTAAAAGGGTTGTTTCTTTCAAGATAGTGTTGTAAAATTTCAATTTACATTTAAAATAACTACAGGTATTAATTTGAGTGTACATAATATTTATATGCAAAATTTATTATGTTATTTTATGTATAAATGAACTTTTAGTGTATTAATATTAGGTTTTTAAGAGTTTAATATTTGATGGTTAAATAAGATTGTGCCATAATTAAACAAACGTCAATAAAAGGAAAGAAATAAAATGAAAGCTATTTGACATCTTTTAATAAAATATAATCATCTATTATATATCTAAGAGTTTTAAGATATAAAAATTTTCTTTACACAAGTATATGTATAAAAAAAAAATTTACAAATAGATAAAGTTTTTTTAGCATTTTTCTTTCTATCTTTTTTAAACTTTAAATATCATTATGAACAGTTTCAGTTTATCAAACTTAATGATGCGGAATTCAACTATATTAGTCCTGAATAAAAAATTTGGTTACTTTATACAACCTTTTGGAATTTTTTAACATAGAATCGAATGCTGAACTACCAATTAAAATATCAAAAAGAGAATAATATATAAAATTTTACAATTACATGAAATTTTAAATATTACCAGATTCCAATAATAACATGCAAAACAGAAATTTTATTAGAAACTCAAAGCAAATATTTTGGCTTAATACAAGAATATTTATACGTAATCGGAATGAAGATCCACTTGAGTCCTTGTTTTGAATCTTTATGAAAAATAACAAAACTTGTTGAGTTAAATTGAAAATAACATTTTGAGAACTTTTTTGTTAATTAAATTTTCAAAAAGACATTTTAATATCAAAATCATCATAAAAAAATGTAAACTTTATCAAAGATGAAAATTTGTACTAGTAAATCTCATAATTATTTAAAGATTTGAAAAATTCTATGTGATTCAGATACAAGACTTAACTTGCCTTTGAAAACAACGAGTTTAAATATATTTTCAATTTTCCGACTGTAATATGTAATTTACATCTTTATCTCCATTTAAAACCATAACCCCTGATAAATTATGTATCAAACATCATCATATTTTCCTTTAATGCGTTTTACTAAAGGAATGGAGTTTAAAAACAATTAAATCACGGTATTATACAGTAAACTTAAAATTAGAATAATATTTATATGATTTTACCATCATAAAAACAGTAATATTATACAGAGATTCAATTTTACCATTAAAAGAATGTCTCATTTGATTTGAAAATTTAAATCACCAAATTGGCGTAATAATAGTTTAAATACTATTTATGAATATGACATAACTGTCAATTAATAATTCTCTTGGAATTACAATATTTAAGGGTTTGAATGATTTAAAATTAATGTTAATCTTTTATATTTGAGTAAATCTCCTCACATAGTTTAACAGCAGATGAGATAATATCAACTCAAATTTTCAAGAAAAATAATCTACAAAGTAATGCGGTATACACACAGGAGAAATTTGAAAATCAATGAAATTAATCAATTGAAGTAAAAAAAGTTATTTATTAGTTGTCTTTGTTCGCTTTTTTGTTTTATCAATCAATATTTGTGTTCAAAAACGCGTTCTTCGACACTCTAACCTACTTTCACAATGCCTCACTATATATAAATAATGGAACCTTATGAACATGCATTTTTACAATATAAAAAATTGAAATATTATTTTCACCTTCTATAGAACTATACTTATTAATATCAAATTGTGTAAAAGTTACCCAATTCATCTTCATGTTTCAATATTTTTAAAATAAAATGAAGAATTAAATGTCATCTCAGCATTTAATAACAAATTATAATTAAATAAGTAATTAATTTGTTAAACATCATACTAAATATAAACTTTTATATTATGAAAAATCTATCCGAAATTGGTTATTCCACAAGTTAAAAAGAATGGATTTATTACTCCATAAATTATGTCATTATAGTCCAACCTATAAATTTTGATTCACATTTTAAAACAAAATTAAATTCATATAAAAATCAATATTAAAGTATACAAAATGGGGATTAAAGTTGCCTGATTCTCAAGCTTTGATATAACTTACATTTTCTATTTATCCTTTTCTAATTATGGAATAACTTAAGAGTGTCCAAATTTTTGTTTATAAAAATGTGTAAGATTAAAAAAAATATTTTTTTATAATTACAATAATATTTGTTAAAATAAGTATTCACCTCCTTGAATAAAAATTTATTAATATACCATTAAAATTATTATAATATAGTATAAAAAAATATCATGAAATAAAATATTACTTATTAAAACTTTATATAGTGTTAATGATTCTATAGAATTTTCCTTAAAATTTAGATATAAAATTTTTTAAAAATGTTATTCTAGAATATTTAGTCATTATTTATTAAGTTTAAAATCAACTAAAGAGAAATAATTTAAAAAAATATTTATTTTAAGAATAAACTTATAATACACATATGAGCCACTTAGTGCACACATCGATTAACTCCAGAAAACGAAAACTTGAGAAACGAGATGATGTAATATATATGGTTTTTATAAAAATTCCTCTGATAATATGAATTTCAATATATAATGTAGAATACATAATTGCAGATTAAGCTTTCATCTAACGGTTTGTAAAATTAATAAGAAAGAATAGCAATCAAACAATCTTCAGTAGTTTTACAGTTTTTAGGGGACTGGTGGAGTTAATCGATTCGGCAACTGAAAAAAGTAATAAAGTTAAATTTAGTCCTTAAATTTTTAATTTTTTTTTTAAGAAAAGTTATTTATTATCAATTTTTGTCACAACTTTTCCATAAAAATGTATGTTTGCAGTTCGGGTATAATAAAATTGTTTTAATGAATTCATAGCAGCTTTATGTCAGCAACATTATTCTTTGTGATGATTTATCAATATCATAAATAATGTCTTCTTAATCAGCTGAATGAGAGGAGTCGTAATTTCGATTTGTTAATAAGTTCTTTTAGTAATCGTGTTTAACAAGAGGAATGGATAGTACAGGTTCATCATGTCTATTAATTTTTCCCTTGTCACAGTTTTACTTTTAGGATATAATATAAGCTGATCCATAGTTTTTGAACTTTGCGGTCTACCCACTGAAGATTTTCTTATAATAATGGCTTAAAATTCTGTATCTGAATTATAGTCACATCTAAATTGTATGAGATAGGGATTGGACTTTTCTAACTTTATGCAGCGTATTTTAAGCCAATTTACTAAAAACACTGTGAAGGTTATTTATCTGTTAAAGATAGATTGTTCTAAAGGTTTTGTTGACAAAAAATCTTGGTGATTCATTTGAATTAGATTAATAGCTGCTTTCTTTTTACATATTTGATTATATGGTATCAACCATACGGTGAAAAAAATTTGGATTTGTTTTCGTACATGACTCGATAATGGCAAAAAGCTGTGTCCACTTACCAAAAATTTCATGTCAATTGATTCAGCTTTGATTTCCGTGCTTTGAACAAGTTTCAATAAACTTAAGAAGGTTTTAATATTTCTATTTTGCTCGGTACAGTAATCAGAATATGTTATTATTTTTTAAAAGTTTGCAGCGTAAGTCTTTATGTACTTTATTACACAAGATGAATAAAATTGAATCCACGAGATTATTCAGTTTCTGGCCAAACAAAACATGTAGCTTATATTTTTATTGAATTCATGACATCCAAAATTATATACATAAATTTCGCTTATAATAAGCTAGTGATGTCGTAAACTTGGGAAAGGCTAAAGCTTTTTCTAAGTCAAAAGAAAATACGAACAATTTTTCCAATGTTTTCATTTGACTGCCAGCCCATCCAGCTAATTTTAATTTAGTTTTCTTTTCAATTTAGACCATCTTACTTACCTCGTCTTCTAAAGATTCTAATTTTTATTTTAAAAGCATCACAAGTTTGACACGTATTCTTTGATGGTTGTTTAAAATGTAAATTAAATTTTGTAGAGAACAAATTATAGTAATATTTTTCTTTCACTGGTGCTAGGTTTTCTTTTTTACATTCTGTGACGTATAATTCATATATCTTTTTCATATTTAAGTTAGGATTTAAATATTGTGGTCTTAGATTATTATATCTGGTTTAGTGAGTAATGTAGGCTGAAAATGACTTTAAATGCTTTATAATTTTTCTATCATCTATTTTATTCCTTACAACGTGGTCTTTATGCTTATCAACCAAAGAGGTAACTCGTTCTTTAGAACAACGATCATATATCCATCCGTCACTCACCTGATATTTGTCTCTAAAATATTTGTTACAAACAGGAATATCAAGTTTCTCTTTTCGAAAGTAATATGTAAACTAATGTAATATTTGATCTTTAGTTCCATCCGTACGGCGAATTCTTTTTTTTTCATTAATTTTGATACAACCTCCTTAGAAAATATTTTGGTCAAGTTGACTATGTAAACTATAAAATTCTTTAATGGCAGCCTCTCTTTCATCCAAAATAATTTTTTTTGTATGCGATTTTGACAGCATCCGCATTGTACATCGACAAATGTTTTTGCAGGTATAAATTTTTTCCCCTATTCCTGTTCATCAAACCTTCTATCCTGTTATGCTTTTGTAAATTTCGTATCCATTTAACAGGATTACGACTTATTTTCCTCCAAATCAATGTGTTTTTTGGGTTTTTACTGTTGCAATCAGATGAATCCGACCAAAAAGATAAACGTCTTTTTAGACCAGACTTTCTGTTGGCAAATCGTATTGAAGAATCACCACTGCTTCTTTCACTCATCTTGATTATAACAATAGAATAATTATTTCTTTAAAAACAATCTGCGAGTAATGTTGAAAAGACTAAGAAGTACACAGTAACAAACAGTTTGCGAGATCACTGCTGTACTAACTACCCTTTTTATTGAGCTGCTTTTCTCTGTTTATTGGTGATATTTTGTTACGAATATTATTGAGAGGGAGAGAGCGTCTTGGACTGTGTAAAAACAAATAAGCGCCGATTTAGAGTCAGAACAGATACAGCGTTACTGAAACAATTTACATTAGAGTATAGAATTAATCGAAACGGCTTCTTATATAAATTATCAGGGTTTTTCGAAATTAAGCCCTTACCAAAATTTAGCCCATGGACTTGATATTGGAATGGCTGAATTTCGAACAAAACGGTATAAAACTAAATTAAAAACATTTGTTTTAATATGTTCAACGAAAGTTCTTCAATCAAAAACCAGTAACAGCTTATTAATTTTAAATCTAAAATAAAATCATACAAAGTAAAAAAAATTTGTCTGCATTAAACACGTTGTCAGAATTCAATGATAACGTATCGAAAAATTTGCAAAAAATTGAGCATTGACCGAAAATGTTTACATTCTTGGCTTGACATCAAAACCAAATGAATTAACTTTACAAAACAAACTTCAATGGGTAGACATAAGACTCCTGGCAGAAAAGCCTTCTATCCAGATTTAAAAGACGTTTTATCAAAATTGTTAAAGTCTGAGAGGATAGTCAATACGTAGATAGTAACTATAAACGTTTGTGAGATCAGGTTGAAGTAAACAAAATTCAACTAAACATTACCGACTTTTTATGTAGTGATAAATAGATCTTTAACTTTTGCAAGCCACACTGCCTGATTAATCGAAGAATAACACATGTAGAGCAAGAAGAAAATCGCCCATTTGCAGAAAACAGCAAATAGTCGTAAATTATTTTATTGCATCAAAAGCTGCAACTTTCGGTTTGAATTCTGACGTAATATTTAATATGGATGAAATATCAGCTTATATTGATATGCTTGGTTTATCTACTATTTCATTTATCGGGAAAAAATGTGGAAGCTTACCGCAAGGGACATGGCAAAACAAGATTTTCTGTTGTTCTGTGCATATGCTCATCAGGGAAATTACTCCACACGTTGGTTATATTAAAAGGGCTAAAAAAGGTTCCCGCATTCAAAATTTTAAGTAATATTTCAGTTTTAGTATCCGAAGGAGGTTCAATATATAAAAGTATTATGAAAACATGGATCAAAAAATGCTTTTACAGAAGAGGATATTTTTTTGTACAAAACCATCATTTTTGTACACGCATAATTATGCTAGTCACAAAAAAACAAACATTATTGATGAACTTTCAAAAATTAATTGTGATTGAATGTTTATTTCTCCCAAAACAACTTCATTTTTACAGCCAGTCGATATTGGTGTAAATGTAGAATTTAAATATTTGCTACGGAATCAATAGCTCCTGGATATCGAACGGAAAGAAGGAATTCACGCCTAAGGGCTATAGGAAACGACCAAACTGAGAAAAAGTATTAAATTTCATATGTGTTTTACTTAACAATTTAAGACCCGAATAAATTGAAAATAGCTTTCTGAGTTGTTAAATGTCATCTCAAGGAACAGAAGTCCCATACATTCTTTAAATCCTAATTTGCAAGAAATAATATTGTATTAAGAGCCTAATAACACCAGTATTGTTGATTGTACGGACTACGTGTCAAGTAATAATGAAGATGACAAGATTGATTTTGTGGCAAAAATTGAAGAATATCCTGAGTAGATAATTAAATAGCATAAATAGTAGGGTAAATTCGAAAGGGCTAAAATTCAGGAAAATTTGGCACACGTTATAATATCAGTTTTTCTAAATTAAGCATTGGGTAAAATTTTAGAAAACCCCGGTACTTATTAATCAATGACCAAATATATGTTGTCATTTAATGGTGCTAATGTTTATTATTCAGAAAAGTTATTATAAATATAAAAAGTTATGACTATACCTAGGGCTTTGATACTTAAATTAATGATTTATCAAAAAATGGAGTTAATTGGTTTGTGCACTGAGCGGCTCATGTATCAAATTTTAAATGTTTTAATTAACAAAATGTTCTTGTTTGTAAATGATAAAAAAATTCAATTTTTTTACTTGTTGTAAATTTATTAATTTACATAAATATTAATATAATGAAAACTATATAAATATATAAATACATAAATGACACATTTTTATAAAGCTTGTAATTTTAATTAATTAAGAATTATAATTTGCATATTGTAAAATAAATAAAATACAATTTTTGAAATGATACTCTTTTTAACAGAAAAATTAAAATATCAATAATTTTAAAATGTTTTAATGTTTTATCAAATAAATATTTTTCTTAATAAAAGTATGCAAATATCGAAAATATGATCAGAACTGAAGATACTGTTATAATTGAGATTGGTGTACTATATTTCGACTTAAAAACTTTATATATTTTTACCTTTTTTATGGTTATTTTGGTTTTTTCATAAGTAATGTATGTTTCATTAGTAATGTATGTTCCATTATCAATGTGTGTTTCATTAGTAATTATAGGAATTTCAAGTGTTTTAAAAATATTAATTTCTTCAAGTTTGATTAAATCATCAATTGAAAAATCTTTATTAAAAATAATTAATTTGTACTTAATTTATTAAAAAAAATTACATTATTTAAAAATTCGACATGAAATGATATTGAAATTGATTCGTTAGAGTTGATAAACGGGAATCTAAATTCATATAGAATACAATTCGTATCATATTCATAATTAATCAATTTCTTAAAAATTAAAATAATTTAACCCCGTCTTTAATGCAAAATACATTTATTTCCTAGATATATATTTTAAAATTACAGTCGATGTAAGTTTTACACTCTTTATTTGAAAAAATTCGAACTTATTGATAATATAATATTTGTTTTCATCGTTTTTATTGTGTAATAACAGCTCTAGATTTGAGAAACATAAATCATTCATACAATTTTGACTTTTTTCGCTAAACCTTATATCATTATTATTAATTTACTCATATGATAATATTTTGTCATTTAATAATCTATATGGACTTGAAAATTGTAATCGGTAATCATGACTAGAATAAAAACATTATTACTATTTAAATTGGAATAAAAATTCTTTAGGGTAAACAAAATATTCCATAGATTTTGAAACTGGTAGGGTTGTGTGCATTATTAGAACATCTTCAACTGATAATTTTTTTTTGATGATAGATTTGTATTCGATTAAGTTTTCTCCTATAGATGGATAAATTGTAATCTTAAACATTTCTCTATCAATACTTCATTTATTTCCAAGTTACCAATAATCATTATCTTAAAGTTAATAAAATTATACATTTTTACAATCTAAATTATAAATGAAAATACCTGTAATTCTTTGGTTAAATTTGTTGAAACATTCAAATTGAATTAATAAATTTATTTCAAAAATATGTTTATTTGTGCCTTGATTCTTCATCATTAATCTGAAAATATTGGAATTTTCAATATTATATGCAATTCTAAAAATAACTGTAAGAGTACGATTTAAAATCAAAAATTGGAATTGGTACACTATTTAAATTCACCTTTTTAATTAAAATTTTTATACATTAAATTTTCTAGTCGTTTTTTTTAGATTTTGCTCATTTACTTGGCCATGTACGAACAAATCTAATTTAGTTATCTCTGAAAGCTAAATTTTTATAATGTCTTACACTGTCGAATCCTGCAATGAATTTATCTTTTTGTACACCAAATTCTCCTGTTATTTTACCATCATTTGATTGAAATTGCAAAGGACCTAAAAATGAAAAAGAATATTACCTTTTAGTACTGTGAGATGCACATTCAATAAGCAAATTAATTTTAAATCGTCCGGTTGGTATGTAATTTCATAAACGCATTCTTTTATCAAAGGAGTCGGTATGATTTGCCTATTTATATAAACTGATTACTCAAAACAATATAAATTTAAAGAATCTTTATCACGATTGAGTATCGATATATAATTTTTCTGTGTTTCTATATTATGAAAAAAATTAATTTTAAAAGATCTGGGGAAATATTCTGATTTAGTGATCTAGACTTGGTTGTATACAAAACTACCATATACGGAGTAGTATCAATGCCATATTCATAACATTGGAAAAGTAAAATGAAACTTTCATGAAATTCGTCAGATGCATAAACTAATAAATCGGGAAATGTTGATGAAGTTAAACTTTTCAAACTAGTCACTTTTCTTATTTTCAAATTTTTCCCATTTACTAACTCAATATTTAAGAGTTTAATTTTATAATCATTACGATAATCAATCTAAATATCAATATAAATGATTACATAATATTCAACATAATATAATGTTGTCAATTCAACATTTTCTAATATTTTATATTCAGCACGTATTAGAAAAATTACATTCAATCTATATAATTATTTATTTACCCAATATTTGTAAAAATGTTGATTAAATCACAACTTGAAAATTTCTATTTATTTAGAAAAAATACTTTATCAAATTTGTATAGGCTAATTTCTTCAAAATCAAAGGTTTTTAAAGTTTTAAAATATTTAATAAATTTTAACTTAGATATAAATAAATAATACTTGGGTTGAATTGTGGTTATTTTCTAGGACTGCAAAAACTTGAAAAAATGAAAAATGAATACATAAATTGTTAACATTTTCATAAATTGCCATAATATTTAATCTAAATTATTAAATGATAATTTACAACCCAATAAATGTATTTTTTAGTTCTATAATTTCATATTTATCATCATTAATCTTCTCAAACAAATCTTAAAATTATAGTACATTACTTATATTACTATAACTAACAAAAATATAATGGTAAGTTGGAATAAAATCTCTTTTGGAAAATGAGGTCATAAAAGGATTTATATGAATAAAGTTATCAATGTCATGTATATATTCTTTTAAACTAGGTTTTGGAAAATAAATAAAGTCATTTGCATCTTTGTTTTCAAAATAAAAAAGATTGTAACCTGAATCAATAACCTTAAATTAAATTGGGGATACAATTATTTTTTCATCAAGTCCTTTAAACATGAAAACGATATTATCAAAACCTTTTATTAAATAGAAAATTACGATTACTGATATCACATTTATTTTGTTGTCTAATACAATAACCAATTCTTCTTTTAACTATTCCTTGAATATTCACTTCTGCTAAATATAACAAATTAATTCTACAAAATAATTAAAAAATACTCATTAGGATTTAAATTATTTATTTCATATTGCTGATCAAATATCTCTCTGCCGCTACTTGGAAATTCTACAATAAATTGATGTATTACTCATCTCTAATCTTTCAACAAGACTTGGAGCATATGTATTAACATTCCAAACTGAAATAAAAATTATTTGTAAAATCCATCCAATCATTTGATTTATTATCATCTTGTAAAATATCGATTAATAAAATGTGGTTGATAATCTTAATTGATTTGTCAAATTTCAACGACTAATGATTTAAGATAAATTAGCGTAATGATATCGTCTTGAAATATTAGATATTCTAAATAAACTTTTAAATGATAAAAATAACTATTTTTTATCGAATAAGATAAGATACAATTGTTTTTTGTTCTAAGAAGAATGACTGAAAATCCTAAAAATATTTTTTTTAATGAATAATTGGATAATAATTCAAGTAGAAAATTTATTTATTAGACGTTTAAATACAAAAATAAAATTTATTTTTTAAGTAAATATAGTTTGCTTTGTACAAATTTTAAGTTTATTAGGTTAGAATTTAAAAAGTCGGATCAACACGCAAATTTTTACTTCGGCTTGCACAAGACGCAAATTTTTACCCCAAAAAATTAAATTTTTATTATATCAATGATTTTTTTAAAGTTTCCATGATAAAAATTATTTTTAAACATAAATTCGTTCACAAATCCTGGTATAGATCCTCCATTTAATACCTTCATATGTTTTACCAGCAATTTTATTTTATTCCAAGTAGATTCGATTGTTAGCGTATTTGATTGTGAAATTGGATCAACGAAATTTTGAGTATGATTAACCATAAAATCCTCAGAAATTTTTTTTTTCCAAATTCAAATAAGTTCTCCAACTATCACTGTGAATAATAGACCCAGAATGACAAACTTGTTGAACTATGGGAACCAAAGTATTTCGAGTTCGATCATCAACAACTTGTAAAAAAACTTTTGCAGGAACATGTAGTGTTTGCAATACCAAAAACCCAAATTTCATTTTCAAAATAGCGTCCGACGTGGTTTTTAGGCTTATGTCTAAATAAGCTCTTGTCAATTTCACAGACCACGCCGTTTCCACCAATTTGAACTGATTTTAGTGTAAAATAATTTCCGCATAGGGAATGGAGCTTAATAACAGCACGTTGTAAAGTGTCATGTGTTCAATTAACTTCAATCAAAATCAAATTCATCGGCGTGTTATTGAACCATTTCCAAAAAATGTTTGTTTAATCATTTAGTTGAATATTAAAATCTCTGAAAAAAGTATTCTCACGCATTAAAATATATTTTTTATATTTCAAACAGTTTTTGTTCATGCAACACCATCTGAATTTCTTTTTTAGTTAACAAAATTAAGCATTGAATAACAGTTGCTACAGGGTTTCATTGTTGAAATTACACCTTTTCGTCTCCAAAAAGCTAAAAGAATTTTGAATTGCGATCATCGCTTCTAAAATTTTTCGTTGCATTAGGTGTATTGTTTTTTTATTTAAATATTTTAAAAATTATAAAAAAAAATTGTAATATAATTTAAAATATCAATTATTGTTTCTTGTATATTTTTTTAAATTTTTTGTAAATTAAATTTAATTTGATTTGCAATTTTAAAATATAAATTGAAAATTTAAATTTCAATAAAAATTTTTTAAAATTATTTTGATATAAACATTAACACATATGAATCAGAAATACACATTTTAGAAAATTAAAACTAGTTCTGTATTTACTAAAAATAAAGAATATATTAAATTTTTAAATACATACGAAATCGATTAATTGCATAGTCTTAGGACTACCTTTTTTATATGCGATTATCCGAAAGCCAAAATACAAACAATAATATAATGAAAGATAAACAAAAGACTTGTTTTCATGTTTTATCTCGAATATCAGTATTACAAAAATATTGAAAAATGATGCTAAATATTTAATGACGTGTACATAAAGACTTTTAAAAACGAATTTAAATGGTGAATTAGCCAAATTTCAAACAAGCAGAGACTATAAATTCCTTTTTGGGAAAAATAAATTCAATTTTTTGTTGGTGAAGGTTAAAAACGATAGTCTGCGTTAGTTGTTTTTTAATAAACAGTTACGGATCTTGGTCCACGCCAAGGAATGTCATTCTTGATCGTAAAATCTTGAATGCATCATACACTTGCTTAATGGATGAATGGACGATATCACAATCACTTCCGTCGTCTTTGTTTTTACTTGTATCAGATAAAGGTCTTTTGACTAGGTCTTTACAAATGTCCTCATCTTCTTGATCGCCTTCGATCGGTTCTTCTTCGTCTACCCGCACATACGCTGTTTACCAGTCCGTAGTGATAAAAATTGACAATAAAACTTTGTCTGGTGAGAAACTTAAAAAAGTTTTGAGGATAAAATGCGGTGTTAGCGCTCTGAAAAAGCAAATCTGCATTGTGTTTTCAGTCACTACTTTCCATGCTGCATTTACATACTGAATCGCATCTAAGATCGTGATTCCTTTGACAAGATCTTTTGCCGTACCTATATCCGAGAAAATTTGGACCAAGAATTTCTGTAAAAGTTGTTTCTGGTAATGATGTTTCATGTTTCTGATGATAACATAATCAAGTAGTTGTTTTGAAGATCTATTCTTTGGTGGTAAAAACACTAGCTCGACAGCCTAAAGTTTCACACTGACGTTGTGCGCAGCACAGTTGTCTAATAAAAGATACACTTTACTATACTTTAATTGCTTTGCTCTATCAAACTCCTTAAGCATCTATTCAAATAGCGCACCAGTCATCCATGCATTCTTATTTTCTTTGTAAGTTACGGGTAAAGTTTCACATGCGTCATACAATATGGCTTAGCTGAATGTCCTACAACAAGTAATTTACGTTTGACTGTTCCCTTCATGTTTGTTGTCAGTAAAACAGTAAGTCGTTTCTTGGTTTTCTTACCTCCAGAAGGCTTCTCACCTTTCATACACATCATGCTGTCACACAGCTCTCTAAAATATAAACTATTTCAACACAGTTACGAATGTCCTCCGCTCTGTATTTGACTTTGATATCAGGCCAAACTTTTTTTAGCCAATGTTCAGTTGCCATAAAATTGTTGTTCTTTTTTGCCATGCTGCCTCTTGAAAACTGTGCCAACACACTCAGGCAATCCTTGGATGGCGCTAAGTGATGCATCAAAGTCGTCAACACCAAGTTTTTCCGCCAGATTTTTAGTGCTTTTTTCAATAACATGGGACCGCTTATGGGGACATCTTTTGATCTTGCTTTATTATACCACCGCAACAGCGCTTCTTACACATCTTTATGCAAATATTCTCTAGCTTTTTTTTTAATAAATTAGAATTTGATTTATGTGCTGCTATTAATTTATCCTTATTGGTCAAAAGCTGCAAAATTTGTGATTGAGAAACACCAAAATGTTCAGCAATTTTTTTCTGTGGTATTTTCTTTTCTAATTCTTAAATAACGACTATTTTTTGTGCTAAACTTAAATCTTTCCTTTTTGATTGTTTTCTCAGACTTTTTTATTTGAAACTAGGAGCAAAACCATTAATTTTTAAATTTCTTGATAAGTTGAATTTAACTTGCATAACGTCACCCTATAAATACAATTTCTTGTTTACAATGTTATCAAGTAAATATTTTACCAACTTTAATTTAAAAAGTTAGTATTTCAACTTCGACAAAATTTCTGCATTAGTTTGCAAGTCAGAATAACCAAAGCAATTATCACTTAATATTTTTTGAGGATACATAAACTGTTTTCACAAATTCAGAATAATTAATAAAATGGTTGCATTAAATGATTCTGCACTGATGATATTCATGCAAATGTCTCATTTATGCAATTTCTGGTGCATTTAACTAATGCCAAAGAGGAAACGTTGCGGTACTTTGAATAATGCATGCAGATATCCGATTTATGCTTTTATTTGGTATGCAATTTACTAATTTTGACTTTATTGAGTTCAATCATAGGTTGTTCTAATAGGTAGATATCTAATTTTTACTTCTCGACTGTCAAAACGTAATTATAGCGGGTCTTAGGCTAACCACATAAATGAAACCATCAAGGTACCAAAATTAGTAGTTTTAAGCTTAATTTTGCCTATTAATAATTTAACAGATGATAATCGGAATCAACTTTTTATCTTTAATCTCCAAAATCCCATAAGTATAAATTTTTCTTAAACTAATATGAATATATATCATTACCGTGACAATGAAATAAAATAATAGTAACAATTGCTACTCTATCGGTGAAATAAGCTATTTGGTTATTTAACTTAATCACCATTAGCCCAATACCACTCTTTCACAACATAAACTAATTATATATATTAACTTTAATCACAGGTTATTCTACAAAATAAAATCTATTTCATACTAATAAACTGTCAACATGTAATTAAATTTGGTCTTTAGCCAACCACATAAATGAACTCATCGAGGTGCCAAAATTAGTAGTTTTAAGGTTAATTTTGCCTATCAATAATCTAACAGATGATAATCGGAATCAACTTTCAATCTTGCATCTCCACAATCCCATACGTACAAATTTTTTCTTAAACTAATATGAATATATATCGTTGCCATGACAATAAAATAAAATAATAGTACAAATTGCTACTCTATCAGTAAAATAAGATATTTGGTAACTAAATTTAAATCAGCATTACCAATATAGCACTCATTTCATAACATAAATCAACTAAATATATTTACTTCAATCATAAATTATTCTACTAAGTATAATCTAATTTATACTTCTCGACTGTCAAAACGTAATTATAGCGGGTCTTAGGTTAAACAAATCAAATAACCCTCAAAGTAGCCAAAATTAATAGTTTAAAGCCTAATTTTTCCTATTAATATTTAAACAGTGATTGCATGTGATTTATTTAAAAATAACTTAATTGAATGAATTCAGTGCAAAATTTTCCCTACCGAAATAGTCCTTGAAACTGTTTATTATGAAATTTGAGACAGGTGTCCAAAAGAAACTATTTTTAATAGCTAATATTAATAGTTATTATAGTGAACACTTTATTTTTAAAGTTATTATTAAATATATCCACAACATATTAAATTTTATATACTACCAAAATGAACATTACTCTCCAAATAAAAACTTTATTTTTATAGTTGATGTTCAGTTATATATATTCATTATAATATCATTTCTCTTCATAGAACCGTTGCCAGAAGGTTTGCTGTTAGAATCCCACATACCGGTGCTAGTTTATGTAATGACAGGCTATTCAAGAATTGAAACGAGTTTCGGATGGACGAACGAACAGATACGGCTCTATTAGATGCATCAAGCCATTCAATATGCATAAGGATTCTGATTAACAATTTTGTAGAGAAAAATTTGGACTAACTTATATTTGGAGTTTAATGTTTATTTGGGTGATATGTAATTCTTTGGAGTGTGAATCGTTGTAATCTAACAATTTTGTTTATTTGGAAGTAGTGTTGTATTATTTTGAGAGTAATGGTCATTGGGTAGTATATAAGGTATTGTCTGTTGTGGAAATAATTAATATTAACTATTAAGAATAAAGTTTCTTTCAGACCCCTGCTTCACATTTCATAATAATCAATTTCGATGACCATATTAGTCGTACACCCATTGAACAACACCTTTTTCTTATTATAAATAGTTTCTTTTTCTAACCCTCTTTAATCTTAAAATTACTTTTAAAAAAAATTTGCATTTAAATACTGTAATCTCGCGCTTAAGTGCGCAACTTGAACGGAGTGGCTTTGTGCGCACTTAGTCTTTTCTATACTATTATTGTTTCTTAAACGGAGCAAATTTGACAGATTAAGCGCCTTAATGATAGCCAAAGGTCGGATATTATCCAAGAGTTACAAAAAGTTAATGCACATAGTAAAAGAGCAATTTCAAGAGAGTACTCTGTAAGTAAAAGTGTGATAAGAAATTTATGGAATCAAAAGGAAGAAATACTAAAAAGAACAGAAACCGTTTATGAATCTACAAGAATTTCTTCATTCCGTGTCAGTCACGCTCGCTTTCCTGTTTTAGAAGATAAGCTCTTTTCATGATTAGATGTAATGAGACGTTTAAAGCTAAAGTTTCCTTCATTAATAGATATTTCAAAAGTAGTTAAAATTGCGTAATCACTTATTATTAACAAAAATGATTTCAAAACCTCATGGTAATTGTTCAAAAAATGTAGAATTGGAAAAGCAGTTAAATCATTTCTTTTATATTGAGAAAGACTTGAATTCGACAAATAAGAACCACAGTTAATACAAAATTTAAACAATTTATACAAAATTATAAAAAAGTATCCACCTGCAAGTATCTATAAAATGGATGAGACATTATTTTTTTATCGCATTTTTCTAAGATACTCACTACTAATGTCAAACGAAGATGTATCAACTGTGCAAGGAAATAAAAGTCAAAATATCGATTGAACTTAGTTTTTTGTACTAACTCCGAACGCTCTAATAAGATTCCTGCCTAATGTATAGGAAAAATAAACAACCTTCATGCAGTATTGGCAAACAGTGGAAAATTCCTTATTGCTCTTAAGGAAAAGCTTATATGGATCAAGCTACCTGTCAGATATGGTTTGATACGGTATTTGTTACAGAAGTAAGAAAAAATACTGGAAGACCTGTATTATTATTAATAGACAATGCACCAGGGCATATTCAAAGTTTTGAAAAAAATAGCATTCTTGTTGATTTTTTTTTCACCAAACTACAGTAGCTGGAAACAACCAAATGATTAATTAAAAATAAATTGTTTAAAATTAAGCTATAAATTACTATATCTACAAGATGTCCTGCGGTTTTATGATCTTCCTGATGATGAAAAAGAAATACTGCGAAATCAAGGTACGCTTCTTAGAAGAGGTTCTGATGGAGTCAAATGCAGTAATCTTGCTTACATAATGGATGCAGCAATGTACATAAAAAAAAACTTGGGATAGTATCTTGCCTATTTCTTTGGAAAATTTTTGTAGAAATGCTGATTTAAACATTCAGTATTTTGATGATACGAATTTTGTAGAAGAAAGTAACAATAAAGAAATATTAAATCTTATAAATGAAATGTCTCTTATTAATGTAAATGATATTAAAGAGTATATTCATGTCAACGATTCGACATCAAATGAGTATATAGAAGCTATTAAAGATTACATTAATGATCTTATTGATAAGATGAATAACAACGTGTGCAAAGAAGAAGAATCTGCTGATGAAGAAGAAGCGAATACTTATTTTAGTGATTTAGAAGACAGTAAAGCTTCCCCAATCGATTTTCAACAAGTCTTTTCACTCATATAATCTCTTATCACAGAAATATTGCATCCTTCTCTAATTTCTAAGTCTCATGAATTTTATTACTATCTAAAAACTGCTCACCAAAAACTGATGTTTGTTTCTTTAAAAATTCGGCATGGCGAGATTGAAAAGAATGCATCTAAACCAAAAATTCAATTATCAATAAAAGATTTTTTGGATTAGGTTTACTTTAGCACCCCCCGCTAGAGGAAAATCTATAAGGTTTTAAAAAATTTTTAATGATATTTTTACGTTAATTGGGAGTTTTTATAGGCGGGATTTTTTTGTTTTTATTATTGGAGCACTTTTTAATTTCTTAAGTTATGCGCCATAGTTCTTTCTTCATTATTGGAAATTTGTGTTATAAAATAAAATTTTTTGATAGATAATCAATGATGTATTTAATTTACTTAAAAAAAAGATTTTTTAGTAATTTATAAACTATAAATATCAGTATTAACAGCATTTAAAAAAAGTTAAAAATGAAAAATATTAAAAAAAATAATTAGGGCTATTAATTAGTCATAGCCAATTTTCTTTAGGGCCTCTAAGAAACCTCCCCACAAATTCTTCTTATTTTGCCTCCTTCATATATAGTACCAAAGGAATTCATGAATCCCTTGTGTGTTTCCATTGCGAGGAGGTATGAGAGTTTTGATTCCATTATTCAATCCTTCTACTGTATTTGTGCAGACGCCAGTTTCAGGATTTTTGAAGAATTTGAAATGATTTACCGTTTGATGGGTTAAATTCAAGTCTCGGCAAGCTGGCCCATATGCTTTCCATTCATCCGTATAAATTATAGATCCTGGTAGAACGTGCTTTTCTATAATCTCTCTTAATGTATTCGAATTTCTATTAGACACTTCTACCAGATTTATTTTTTTTCAGGAGTTTTTTGGATACCTGCCGAAACCCAGACTCC
>CAKKLC010003655.1:49205-71033 GCA_918559645.1 Ceratonova shasta | reverse complement strand
CTTGGACTGGAATCGACTGCAAGGTGTGACAATTGACGGAGGAAGAAACATGTCTGGTGCAAATTTTGGGGTTGTTGGGATAATAAGAAAAGCATGTGAAAGCGCGGGAGCAACAATACCCATTTTTCTGCACTGTATTATCCACCAACAAGCCCCATGTGTAAAACATGTCGAAATTAGCTACGTTTTAAAACCAGTTGCGTCTGTCGTAAACTTTATCCGATCACGTGCACTCAATCATCGCCAATTTCGATCTTTCCTCGAAGAAATCGAATCTGAATCTGTCGACTTGTCATATTATACAGCATTTTGATGGCTTAGCTGCGACAAAGTACTACTGCATTTCTTCAAGCTTTGATAGAAATTAAAACATTTTTTGCGGAAAAGAATAACATTGAGCCGCTTTTATCAGATGCAGAATGGATTTGGAAATTAGCAATTTTTGCAGATATAGTGACACACGTAAATAACTTTATTTTAAAGCTGCAAGGAAAAAACAATTAATTTGTGATTTATTTGAGCAAATCAAAGCATTCAGAGTCAAGCTTATATTGCTCGAAAATCACATTAATAATCGTAATTTTTCACATTTTACGTGCTGTGAAAAATTTAGTACGAAAACTGAGGCAATATTTTTTAGAACCTTTTTTGCTTTAAAAGTAATCGCAGATTTAAAACATCAATTTCAAACATGTTATTCTGATCTTGACATAAACTCAAGGCAAATTAGTCTCTTTCAAAATCCATATGAATGCAACAATATTGATGTTTCAAGCCAGTTTTAAATGGAAATAATTGATCTTCAAGCTAGTGATCAAATCAAGAGCAAATATAATGAAAGAAATCTGATCGAGTTTTACAAATTTTTGGACGCAAAAGAGTTTCCTAATTTAAAGCAATTGGCTAGTAAATATATTTCTTTTTATGGCACTACATACGTGTGCGAACAAACATTTTCTAGGATGTAATATATCAAATCCAATTATAGGACAAATTTATCGGATGAACATTTGCAATCATTGCAAATTAATGGCTATTCAGATCTAAATCCGAACTTTGAAGAAACTCTCCGGAAAAAATCCCAGTTCCAACATTCCCATTAAAGGTTACCTTAATTTTTTTTATTGTATATTTAATAAACGTTTATATATCATTTTCGGAGCCGTAATTTACTATAAAAAAATTCAAGCTACCTTTCTTAACATTTTTTTTAACTTAAATATGTACAACGCTTGGCCCCACTGACGAATTAAATCGCCAAAATGGCCCACGAATCAAAAAGTTTGGACACCTGTTTCCTAAACGATCAAGAAAAATATTTTGGACTTGATGATTAATGAAAATATCGCTTATATAAGCCTATAAAATTCTTAAACTTGTGATGCCCTGACCAGAGAATACTATCTCGCTTTCTATTATTCTTTTAGAACTTATCGACCCATTTTTATATTTTTTAAGTTTTTATCAGCGTGAAATTCTCATGTACCGAAATATTTTCCTATTGTTGCTATCGACTTTACTATTAATCATCAACCTTCAAAAAGGATCTTTAAATTTGACGATAATTTTAAGATCCATAATTTAAAAATGATTGAACTACAATAAGTCGACTTTATTAAAAAAAATGTTTCAGATATTTAAATTACATCTATTATCAAATTATTTTTGATATCTAAATGTCGATAATACAATCATTCAAATTACAATTAGTTTTAATTAAAATATAAAATGTTTGAAGTATAACTAATCCCTTTAATATGTTAAAATATTTTTAATGAATATCGATATTGGTTTCATATCATAATGTTAGCTGTTTCCTAATCAAATATATGCATAAAATGTATTATCTTTATATTAGAGACATAAGACTTGTTATATAGATAGAAATACAAAAATAAAAATTTGGGTATTATTAGAATCCAATATTTAGTATTTATAAATGTCTGCAAACAGGTATTAAAGATGCCAAAACTATTATAAAAAATTTTTCATAGAACCAATGCGTCTGCTGATTAGTCATTGCATACAAAATTTATTTAATCAAAAATTTTATTTTATTAAATAAGTTTATATTTTAATTTAAAAGAGGCTTCAACGGGATTCGAACCCGCGATCTTCTGCTTACTAGGCAGACGCCTTAGCCACTTGGCCATGAAGCCACATTTTAGGGTAAAAAAAGTACTTAATTATAAAATTTTTTTAATATATAATAAAAATTAAATAAAATTATTAAGAGTTTCATATTAATTTTTATTGATATTTAATATTTAAAACGGTAAAATAATTATTATGAAACATAAATTAATTGTTTCGAAAAATTTTGCATCTAATAAGAAATAAAACTTTATTTTTGACATAAAAAAATTAGCTAATGAATTTTCAAGTTATTTAGATTAATATGATCGAAAAAAATTTAAACATTTTAATTATAAAAACCAATAAATTGACAATTAACCCCTATAAAGGGACTTAAAACAAGTCATTCCAAGTAATTTCATTTTCCAAAGTGTTGAAATGCCAATTTTTTAAAATTTATTTTTAAAATAATTAAATAATGAAGTAAATATGTCTAATATAAGTCCCTAAAACATAAAAATCTTGTTTTACAATTAAAATTTAAAACTTTATTCATTGGCATCTTATAGTAATCAATAATATTAAAGGTCAAAGTTTTAAACTTGAATTATTGAATCAGCCAACTAACAAAATACTCAATCATTACATAAACTTAATTTAGAAAATAATTTTTAAATTTTAACAAATTTAGTTACGAATTTTTAAAATAAGATTTTTGAAGATAATTATACATTAAATAAAAACAATACTAATAAAATGTTTTATAACTTTCCCAATTTTTATACTCTCTAAGAGGTTCTTGATAGATACTACAAATGTTTTTTTTGAAAGGTTAGAATATGTAATCGTATATAAAACTCATGTAATAATTTCAAGTTAAATTAAACATCTTATAAAACTCAGAATATAATACTATCGAAATCAGTTAATTGAATAGCTTACAAACCAGCCATTTGTGATTAATTACCCAAAAATCTATAATTCTGCATTATTTACGTCCTAATTATGTCAGCTTGTAGTTTTCTATTTATTTTTTCGACGAGTATATGATGTAATTGTCTCTAGGTCTTGCATTTTCTGCTTATATTTAGTATTATTTTGCCCTATTGTGAATAAATAAAGTAATTAAAAAAATATCATTCTATTATTTATCATCAATATCAGTGTTACCAATATATTAAAAATATGATACAAAATTTTTATTGATGCTTTTAAGAACTTAAAAATAATAAGCAAAATTACATACAATAATCAGCAAATTATAAACTATATTAATCAACACACAAATTATAACCCTAAAAAATAAAATTTAATTAAATCGTTAATTTATCGAAAATCTCTATGATAAACATTATTTTTAAACATAAATTCATCTAAAAAACCAGGTATAGAACTTTCATATAAACCTTTCATCTGTTTTATTAGTGATTTTATTTTATTCCACGATGATTCAATTGTTTGCGTATTTGCGTGTGATAACGATTCAACATAATCCTGAGAATGATTTTATATGAAATACTTAGCAATGAAATTACCATTAATCGTCAAATGCTCTCCAACTATTACTATGAATAAAAGAGCCCGGATGGCAAACTCGCTGAACTATTTGAATTAAAGTATACCGAGATGAATCATTGACAACTTTTAAGTAAACCTTGCCTGGAGATATACAGTATCTGCAATGCAAATACGCAAATTTCATTTTCAAAGTAACAACTTACATGAATATTTGGCTTATTTCTGAATAAAATTTCATCAATTTCACAGACGACGCCGTTTCCGCCAAGTTGAACAGGATTATTAATAAAATAATTTCTACATAATGAAAGAAGTTTTAAAACAACACCCTGCATGGTATCCTGAGAACAAGAAACTTTTGTCAAGGTAAGTCTCATTTGTGTGTTATTGTGCCATTTTTACGATATTTTAGTCAAATCAATGAGTAGAATTTTAAAATCTTAAAAAAAAAATGTTTTAAATCATTGAAATTTATTTTTTATATTTCAGACAGTTTTTGTACATGTATCTCCAAGCAAAAACATTTTAATTTCTTGTATATTAATTTTGTTTTTCAATTAAATACCATCTTGGGCATGGTTTCATATTTGGATTCACTCCTTTACGTTTCCAAAAAGAAAAAAAATTCTGAATTGAAGATATTGCAAATAAAATTTCTTGTGCACATGTTATTTATAGATTTTGTTTGTTTAAGATAAAAATATTATCAACATGAAAATTTCCCCATGGGTGATAATTTGCGTGTTAATCCAACTATTTTTTAAAGAAATTTGTTTGTTCAATATTTAACACACTATCTTCTGCTAGTTGATTTTCAATAGACAGAAACAGATTTATGGTTATCTCACTAGTTTCATTCTTGATTGTAAAATATCTAGTGATCCAAACACTTGCTATGGTGAACGTAATAACTTTTTTGTTACATTTTTAATATTTTTTAATTCATGACAGAATATGGTAATTATATTAAGTCTTTACAAGTTTCCTAATCTGTCTGATTACCTTCTATCGTTACTTCTTCGTCTACACATATTTGTGTTGCTTATTGCTTTGTCATTAAAAAAAATCAAAAATAAAGCATCATATGGGAAGAATTTTACAAAATTATTATCACTTATATGAAGTATTAGACTTATTATAAAGCAGTTCTGGTAGTTATTATTAGTGATTGGTACTCATACTGCTATTATTTACTAGGTTATAAGTAAGATCCTGGTTCCTTGGGAAGATCTTTTGCCGTCACAATAAACCCATATCTCAAACCAAAAATTGTCATATAATAATGTTTTAGCTGTCTGTTAATACACTGGTCAATTTTTTGTATTGAAAAAGATATTTTTGATATTCAAATAAATAGTTTTATGGCTATATTAAAACACTTACATTATGCAAAGTAAACTTTTTAAATAAAAGACAAAATTAAAGATGCTTTAATTATATCATTCTATTAAACTATTTTATTCATTTTTAAAATAGCATACCAATCATCCACACATTTTTATTTTTTTTATTGTTTACTAATAAAAATTTTAATATGCCATATACAGTTTGGTTTTGTTGAATGTTCTATAACAAGTAGTTTATCATAATTTTGTTTTTCTATGTTTCTTACATGGACGACTCCTCACGTATATACTAGATCTTGCTATCATAAATTGTTTCATAGTATAAACCTGTTTCATTATAGTTATAATGGTTAAAAACCTTTATTTGACTTGGATATCCTGCTACTAATTTGTTAGTAAATGTTTAATTTCCAACGTATAGTTAACCTTTTTTGCACTTATTTAACTCTCATAAACTTTGCCAAAATATTCATATCAGTGTTCAATGGTGCTAAGTAATGCATCATAGTTTTTAACAACAAGGATGTTTTCCAGTGTATTTCAAATTTCTCTTCGATCAACATTGCAATTCTTATAAGAAATTTTTTGTTCATGTTTTTAAAATCTTCATTTAAACTTTCTATGGCTATTTTTCCATGGGATAATATCTGAATTGAATTTTAGAACTTAATTTATCATTTTCATCAAAATTTCTTATATTTGCATCTTTAAAAAACCAGAATTTTTAACAACTTCTTTTTGTTTAATTTCTTTATTATGCATAGTTTTTTTAGCTAAATTCTTTTGTTTTCTTTTGATTTGTTTTAGTGTTCTTAAAACTTACAATTACAAAAAAAACAATTAATATTTTGTTAGTTATATTTGATTATTTCTAAGTTTTTCTGTAAAGTTGTATGTATAGTTGATACATCATCGCCTTAATACAAATTCTTGTTCATAACATCAGGAAGCAAATATTTTTGGATCTTTTATAAAAAAAGTGAGTATTTTATTATAACCTATATTTTTGCATTGGTTAATAAATTAGAAAAATCAAAAAAATTAGGTAATGTAAGAATTTTGAGTTTACGGAGAACAAAAATTTCTAATAAAAAAGATATTAAAAATAAGATTTTATTGCATTAACTAATCAATTATACCTAGCAGACGAACTTTTCAATTTTAAATTAAAAAATTATTCAAATTAATTAACTCATGTAATCATATCATCAAATTGTAAATTTTTTTTTAGATTGGATTTTAGACTTCTCCACAATCTTGATTGTTTGAATCAATCTGTCGTTAATATTAAAGAATTCTATTTTATGATTTACAGCTTTAAGCACAAATTCTTTTTCATCTAAACAAATACATCTTTTCCATCTATCAGTATAAAATTTTGACCCGAATTAAAAATTTGAGGATATGAAAGAGTGGCAAACATCTATCGTTCGTCTTCTAGTAATTATCAATTGAATTTCAAACGTTGTTTAAATTATAATACCTATGGCCCGATAATTTCATACTTTTAGTACTTGATCTTGCTTATTTTTAAAACTATAGAATTGCGTTTCATCGACCTCAAATTTATCAACATTTTCATTAAATCGAAAGTTAGCACTTTCAGAACTATCTAAAATAACTTCTCTAAAGTAAGAAGCAACTGTGTTCGCGTCAATATCGGTTTCTTCTGCTGTTTCTTGGACTGATTTTTTATCAGAATAAAACATCATCAAGTGATAAACTGTTTCAATATTCAAGTTTCTAACTTCAAAAATGCTATTATGAAGACTGAAAAAGTTTTTCGACATCTTTGCTTATTAAATCGTAGCCTCAAGTCCCATTCGTGCTTGATTTTTTCATTTTCTAAATTAAGCTTACCGTCGCAAAAAGGACATTGTTTATCATCTATTTTTATTAAACCACTACAAACAGAAATATCAAATTCTTTCTCTTTGGTAATAGTTTCGCTAATATCTCTTTTTTTTTGTCATTTTAAGCGTTTTTCTTAATCAAAAAATATAAATAAAATGTAAAATTTTGTCCATCCCCCCAAATTCATACATTACCAAAAATTAATACCAGAAGATAATTGAGAGTTTAAACGTTTAATTTACTGGTTCTGAACTAATACTTTACATGCAATTATCAATTTGTAATTAACCGATTTTGTCTTTATATAAGCTTTGATCTTTTTAAATTTACAACGCTTCATTATTAAATTTATATAAAGTAATTTTATAATTTTGTTTTATATGAATAAGAGGGAAAATTCATCTAAATAATGTAAATCGTTTATTAAATGAGTTTCTACATAACTATTCTGAAATAAATTTACTAATTTAGCTAGTTTTTTTTTGAATTTTAGGCATTTCAATTACATTTATGGGTTTTTAACTCAGAGAGTTATTAAGAAATTCATTCCCAAGATTGAAAAATCTAAAAATTCAATAAGTAATTCCTTATAAATTTACTCTCATAATGCTATTTGATTATATCAAATTCTGATATATAGTTGCAAAATACTATTTTGTATTGAACTATACATATTATATAATGAGAGATAATTTTGATACTTCGTGGTTATTTCTCCTCGGGGTTAAAAATAAAAAAACAATTGTAAAATGAAATATTTAATTATAGAATAAAATAAATAAATAAATAAAGTAGGAGTCGCTTAAGACTGATTATATCTGGAGCGCCAAATTTATTCTGTTTAAGCCTTTTTTTTCTGATAAAGGGAACAATTTTTTAATGGTTTAAAAAAAACAAAAAAATCTAGATAATTATTTTTATTTATCAAAAAGAAAATACTCTTATTTTTAAATGCCTGCTTCTTTCTTGTAAAAAACGTCTGTGCCGATCATCTACATCCATTAAAAATTTTTTTTATATTTTACTGGAATTTTCCACTTCTAATGAGTAATAATTTTTGACTGTTTTGTTCGCTTTCGATGCTTCTTCAATTTTTACTTCACTCTGCTCTAACATGGAAATATCTTCCAAAATTTCCAAAATAATTTCTTATTTTTCCTGATCAGCTACGATATTCATTGTTTGAATATTATTGTCCTAATTCAAAAACGTATTTGAATCATTTTTTGAGCTGATAATTCTATTAACTTGTAATCGATAATATTTTTAAAAAAATGCTAAGATATTCGAGGTAAGGTTGTCATTTATACAAGAAGAGATAATTAAATGATCAAAACAATAACTTATTGTATGGTCATTCATATCGTTTTAGCTGTTTTGTATCATTTGCATCGTATCAAACAAATTTACTTTATGTATTTTATTTATCTCTGTGGTTTTTAAGAAATATGTTACCATTTTTTTATAAATCAATTTAAAATTCATTATAACACCAGCACCCGTAAAATGTAATAGACTGGTTGTGTTTAGAATAAGAAACAATTTTTTAATATTTGTTAAAGTTTCATTCATATTGGGGTCTGACATGTAGTTATCCACCAAAAGACAGATATTTCGACCGTGTTTTACTAAGTTCAGCATCATATTACAGTAAAAAAGGTTTTAAAGATACCCGAGTCCATCCATGCATTTTTGTTTGCATAATATTTTACATTTCCCATTTTTAAATTTTTGAAACATCTCCATTTCAAATATTTCCCAATTATAAGTGTCAAAATATTTTCACCTATCATACTTGCACAAAGTAAAACAGTAAGCCTATCTTTTAAAAAATTTAGTACCTTAGGTAACTTTGCCTTTAAATTTAAAAGTTTTTGAAGGTAACATGCGATAAAACAGCCATGTTTAATTAGCATTAAATATGTTTCTTTCGTCGTAAGATTTTCTAATTTCTATCCATTCTTTATTTAAGCACCCTTACACAATTACTGGGTTGACTTCTTTAGACTCGCAGATATATTAAGGAAGATTATTGAATTTCTTTTTTTGAATCTTGCAAATCCAGATCGGAGTACATTGAAAATTCTTAATCCGTTCATACTTAGCTATATTATCTGCTTACTGGGATAAAACGTGCCTATTAATTGGTATTTTTTTTCTCCTAAAATCTTGAACCATTCAAGCAATTTCTCTTCAATCACAACAAGTGGCTAATTCTTTACTTTTTTAATTGTCTAGGATCTTGAGCCTACCATGCTGACCAAATGTTCTCTTTTGTTTTTGATGCTATGTATTACTGATGGAGATACTTTATATGTTTTTGCTAGTTATGCTTGTGTTTTCCAGTACCAAGCTAACAAAGTATCTTATATTTTTCCTTTAGCGTTAATGTTTTCTTCCTTGTGTTATTCATTATTAAAGGCAATACAAAAAAATTATTCTGTTTAACAATTAACGCTTAAAAGAAATTTTTTACTTTATAAACTTAAGAAAAGAACAAATTGGGACTTTAAAATTTAGTTTAAGCGACAAAATTCATTTCAACTGTTTTGTTTTATAAGAAATTATACTGTATAAATATAAAGATTTTAAAAAGTATATGGATATTTTGAACTTAAATAAAGTCCAAGCAAGAATTTTATTTGATATTACCGAAACAAAAGAATCAACAATAAACATTATGATTTCTTGTGAGCATTTATACAGAACGATGTACTATTTTAACTGCGACTCGGCTGTAAGTATAAGTCCGTCTAGTTAATATTCTGATGGAATTAGGTTCCAATGTTCGCGAACTTGCTGAAAAGAATATTCGATAAGAAAGGTACATTTTTTCAGAACAGCAACCTAACTTTAGACAATATTTTTATGTTAATTTATTATTGCCTACATGAAGAGTTCTCTTAAAATAAATTAAAAGAAAATTGAATCTGCATTCAGAAGCAATTTTTGATTGAAAAAATTAAATGAGATAAATATACACATAAAGCCTCATACGTGAGTCAGTTCTTTAAAGAGGTCTAGGTATTAGTAGTGCAAATACATGAATTGGTTTTTGTGAGAAGAAAGTATGAGAGATTAAGGCGAGTACACACTCAGTGGATTTTTGGAAGCATAGACTACACTAAAAAGGAATATTTGCAGTCCAGTGAAGAGATGATATGCTGAAACTCTCTTATTAATAATACAGCGCTATATAAAACCAGGAACTACTATAGTTTCTGATCTTTGGATAGCTTATAACTGTTTATGTGACTATAGTTACCAAAATCTGACGGTTAATAATCCGATTTACTGTGTTGATGCAGCTACTAGAGCAAACACCAATAAAGTATAAAATATGAGGATGCGGGGCAAAGGCATAAACAAAAGACAATGTGGAACACCTTGAAGATATCTAGCTTCTTAAGTAATGAGTTTGTATGCATCAAAAAATCAATCAATTATCATTCAAGGTAATAGTTGACGATATTAAGAATATTTATGAATAAAAAGCAATGATTTAAATTATCTCATTTTAAATTTTTTATAGTTTATACGATAATAACATTTACATGAATTCATGATTAATTTGCACACAGACTGGTCCGAATTTTTTTTTAATTTTTCTCCATACTCTTTTTAAGGTTTTTTTATATAAATATTTATTTTATCCTATAATTAATTATTTATTTTAACCTTGGGGGAAACATCAAAGATTACTCAGAATTTTGCATTTTTCGTAATATTATGTTTTATCGGCAATCAAATATTCTTCAAATTATTTAAAATGTAAACTTGAATTTGAAAAAACAACAATAATTTCATCTTAAAATTTTAGAAGAATCGTAGCTTGCAGTCTTTTAGCAATCGTTTAAGTTTTAAAATTTTAGGGTTTCATTGTAGAAATTTATAAGAATAAAGTTTAGTGTATAGAAAGTTACTTTAAATAAAGAATTTTAATTTTTACGAATGAATCTATTATTCATAATTTTATTTTATAATTTTTTAGTCAATTTGAAGATAAAAGAAAGTATCCATTGTTTAATATTTGTCTTCAGAAATATTCCCATAAGAATCTTATTATTTTTAGCCTTAAATTCTTATAAGAATGATTACAAGTTTAAGGATTATAGGGTTTTTCGATCTATTTCATAATTGTTGCAATCAATTTCACAATTATTGCAATCAATTTCATAGTTGTTGCAATAAATTGTATAATTGTTAAACATAATTTAAATTGGTCAAAATATTATAAAGAATTTTGTGATCAATTGCAAAATTTTTAAAAAATCTTTAATTTGGTTAATCTATATTTGTTACACTATTTAATCTCATGGAAAAAGCATTAGAGAATGAAAGCAATACAGCAGCACATAACCATTCTTTCCAAGAGGAGACGACCAATTAACCAAATAATTTATTAGGTACAGCTCCAGTAGTGAGAATGGAATCTTTAGAGTTTGGGTAGTAGAACAGAGAGAGGTGCGTCTGAAAACAAATCAGCCTGCTCTGGAGAAATACTTAGTTGTTTCTAATGAAGATAGGCAGAGTATTTTTTTCAAATACACTTGTAGGACATTTAGTGTCAGCAATCGCTCAAATGTACGGAAAGACCTACTATACGTAAATAGTAGTGTGAAAAAATATTTAAGAACTGGTGAAGTCCTGTAAAAAAAGGGCGGTGACAGGCGGTCGAAATTAACTTTAGAAGTTAAAGAGGCTTTGCTTGCCTATGTAGACCAAGAGTGCACTAAGACATTAAATGAGATGGTGGATTGGTTTCAGACAATATTTAATCTTAATGTTTCTTCCAGCACTGTAAATAGTGCATTAGTCCGATTCCACTATACCCTAAAGTGTCTTACTTTGGTATCAGAGAAAAGAAATTTTCAGAAAACAATTGAACTTCGAACTGAGTATTCGGTCAGTTATCGAGTATTGGAAATCGATAACGATGACAAGAACTTTGTTTTTCTTGACGAAGTTGGTTTTGCAGTTGTTACTTGACCTCGTGGAGGAAGACAGGTTAGGGTAAAATCAGCCTATCTTACTGTCCCAACTGCAAAAAGTAGAAATATTTTGGTTGTTGTGGCTATGAATAAATATGGTATAATTTACCATAAAATTAATGAAAGAGCAGTAAATAGTGAAGATTTCAAACAATGCTTGCTTGAAATAAATGAGTTTTGTCAAAGCAATGGAATCAATTTTCCTTTTTTCAACATGGATAATGAAAGAATCCATCATTAAAGAGGGTTTGAGGATTTTGAAGAAGTTTCTTCACTTCGAAAGAAGGAATTAAAAGCCATATTCTCCTTTCTTAAATCCAATTGAAAATGTATTTTCAGTTTAGAAAAATGGGGTAAATAGTGGAAATGCTTTGAAAGAACTTCAGTTAAGAAGATTAATTACAGAAAAATTTGATGAAATTACACCTGAAATCTGTAGTTATTTTTATAGGAAAATGTTAAGCTATTTGCAAAGAGCGGAATCGGGTCAGGAAATATTTGAATAGTTAATTAAAAAAGAATTTGTTTTTACTTTTTAACAATTTTTTAACTTTTATGTTGACAATTAAGTTTTTATGAAATTGATTGCAACAATTATGTAAATGATTGCAATAATTATGAAATTGATTTCAAAAATTATAAAATTGATTGCAACAATTATGAAATTAATTGCAATAATTATGAAATTGATTGCAATATTTATGTAACTGATTGCAACAATTATGAAATAGATCGAAAACCCTATAAAACAATAAGGAAAAAATATATGGATAATTTTTTTTTAAAATATTTTAATTTTAAATCATTTAAATTTTTATAAACTTAAAAATCATGATCTAGAGATGTTATAAAACAATAAGTCTAATATCATAACTGATAACAAAATTTATAAGATTTGAAACGATATAGTGTATAAGAAATATAATTTTAATTAGAAAAACCAAAATGACCAAATAAAATTATTCTTTTGAAAATAAAAAAATATCTTTTGTGCAAATTGAATAATAAAAATATTTAAGTCAAATATTTACCTTTTTAATTCAGGATAAAAGTAAAATTAATAATTGAGTACAAAATATGCTAAATTTGTTCAAATTTTACTAAAAAAAATCATAAGATTCAATAATAAAGTACCAGATTATAAAATTTTTAACAAAACTTTTAAATGTTAGGAATTTTTTGTGATTATTTGGCTAAATTGCACTTTAAGCACTCCCAACTGCGAATGCGCTAACAAAGAGGAAAGGTATAAAGAATGTTAAAATAAGAAAATCATATTAGTAGTTTTAATAAATTCAGATAATCGTTTTTCTGCGAATTTTCTTTCAAATATATATTTCGCGATACAAGAATTGATCATTTCTGGTCTCTTGTTTGTAATATAACGAAATTTTCTCTTCACTTTCCCCTAAACCGCATAAATTTTATTAGTGTGGAATCCATTTTGATTAAAAAAACATTCTATCATGTATTATAATATCATGTTGGAAACCTAACTCTGTAAGCTTTGTATAACCCTTCCATCCATCAGTGACAATATAAGATCCAATTTCACATTTTCTAATATAATCTTATTTAATATATCTTGGTTTCTTAACTCAGTTATAACCATTAATACATTATTTTTTTCGTCCACCCCACCAACAACCCACACATTTTGGTTCACTAAAATATAACCAACATCGTATTTTCTTTTTGAAATCCTAGATTCGTCTATTTGAATTACGATATCTTGTCCACCAATTTTTCTCTTAATTTATTTAAGTATTCAATATACACTTCTCTAAAGAAATTAGACCAATCAAAAATTGTGGGTTCTGATGTTATATCTAATTGATTCATTAATTCACTTACAAGCATATGTATGTTCTTAACTTCCAATTAAATTAACGAAAATATTTAAAAAAGTGTTAAATGTGATCCGTCAAAAATGTTCCCGTTCTAATGAAAATTCCTTTTTGCATTTGGAACACCTAAATGCAAATCCGTCAATGCATCTGCTGAATTTTTGCAAATACATTAAAATTGAGCAAATTGAACATGTTCTAATTACTGGTATTAAATGCAATTTCTGAAGAATTTAAAAATGTCAATTTTGTCGACTTTTTTAAATCATTTAGATCGAACATATTCATAGAATCTATATTATCAATATTAAAATGATTTTCCTCATTTTTGGCCCAATCATAATTTAGACAATATGTGCATTTTTTCCTCTATGTTCGCGCAGTCGCATTTGGGTGCCTAAAGTGCAATTTAGCCTGATTATTTTATGATTCAGATAATTTATTTTTTAATTTTACATTTTTATTCCTTGAGGGAATCATTAAAATAACAAAAATTTGTTAGTATTGTTAGTTTAAGATAATTAGATTTAATAAGAAATCATGAAAATTTTAAAGGAATACTGATTTGCAACAAAAGTTTAATTTTAACTAATAAAAGGTTTCATTATTTTCAACATATTTGGATTATAAAGAACACTTATTCTATTATATTCAAAAATATTTATAGTTGATTTTAGCTAAAATTAATTTACAATACTTTAACATTATTCGAAACAATAATCTTCTACTTAATATGCATACACCTTAGCTGATTGACCATGTAGCCAATTAACAAAAATGTAGGTAATTTCATTTAAAAATTTATATTTATTTTTTTATAGGTTAAATTGCTTCAAAATATACTTATAAAATCACATTTTAAAATAACAAAGACTAAATACCATTGATTCAATAACTATTAAATTGATTTAATATACAAAAATATATATGGCTGAAAATGGATTCTAAAATAGAAAATTTTGTAATATTTAATGAATGAAATTTTTAAAGCTCTTGGTTATTTTAAAAACTAAAAATGGAAATTTTTTAATTGAATAAGAACCATGTTTAAAAAATTATAAAAGTTAAGGAAATTCCTATGGCTAAAGTAGTTTTATTGCAGTTTTAAAATTTATAATGAATAATAATTTTTACAAAAATTAATAAAAAATATGAGATGAAATATTTTTTAACTTTTTAAAAGATTTGGGCCATTATGTTTTTAATATTAAAAATAAGTTCATTTACATTTATTTGAAATTAAGATAAATATTGAGATATCTTAACAAATTCATATATCTATTTATGAATTGCATCAAAGTTATAGTGTTAATTGCACAATTAGCTTTTTACAAACAATTAATGATAGAAAAAATGTAAAAGTTTTCTCGTATATATATATATATATATATAAGTTTTAATATTTGTTAGTAATAATTTTATTAAATTAAATCTATTTCAATTACACTATTGTACAAAAACTAATAAAAAAATTCAATATAAAATATAAGAATAGAATACACTATTAAGATCATATTATTAGAAAAATTGAACAGATTTTACTTTTTGAAAATGACATAATCCATTTTTGTCCAAAATGAAAATATTTTTCAGTTTTGTAAAAGTTTTTAAAACTTGGTAGTTTAAATAATTTTATTTTATAAACTTATGTTTATTACAACATAAACCAAAATTCTATTGTTTTTTTAATATTAACGTGATTGATTCAAAATGTTTTCTTATATTCATATCATAATGTGTGTTTTCTATAGATTTTTTTCCTTTCACAATTATCTCTGTTTAAGAACCAGGAAAGTAGTTGAGATCAGATATAAACCAATAATTGATATTTTAAATAAATATAATAAAAACCTATAGTATGTGATTTAATTGTTCAAAATCTTCTGTATTGAACAGTATATAGATCATTTACTAGTTAAAAAGCAGATTTGAGTCTATAAATCAAACCTTTTGTATTGTTTTATAAAATTTCTATGCCTTACCTTATATTTAGATCTATTCTTGTTAAAATATGAGTTATGCTTATAATATTTACCAGCATTTAATGATAATTTTGTTGAGTTTATTATAAATGTAATTATGATTCATAATAAAATTGAACCATGAGTTTATTGATTAGGTAAATAAAAATATCACTTTCTAACTTGTTACGTGAGAATTCGTGTAGAAAAGTTATTTTAAAGGTAAGTTTATGATATTTCACGAATAAAAAAATTCTAAATTAACCCTTCAATGCCAAAAATCAGTCAAACAGAGATTATAGCAATCGATATATTATTTCCCTAAGAAGATATAAAAGCTAAAAATTAAAAGAAAGTTATGTTTTAAATGTGTTATTTTAGAAAATTCTATCTATCTAGTTTGCAAAATAATGGACTGATTAAAAATATAAACATTTGTCATATATATGAGGGATCATCAATAACGTCTTATTTGAAGACAATCAACACTTGATGGATTAAGATGGTGTTATAAAAGGTCATGTAAATGAACAAAGTCTATAAGAAGAGTAAGATTTTCGTTTCATGTCAGTTTCACGGTGACTATCAATTTACATGGCAGTTTTGAAAATTTGTAAACTCTTCCTTTATATGAGCAGAATTTCTAAAAAAAACAGATAGTAGCAGAACAAATTTTGTACTCTGTTGATGAGATGATGGCATTAGACTTTAATGAAAAGTATTTATGGTCATTTTTTGTTATAAAAGAGCTTGAGAACGTATTTTTAGTTTGGTGGGGTATAATTAGAAATTCACAGAATTATGAGATCTGCAATCCACAAAACAGAAACCATGGTGTTAATAAGGAGCATTATTAAAATTACATGAAACCTTGTCGAGTGTCTATTTGTTTTAGAAATGATTGTTTTTATTTTAAAAAGGTAAAAATTTTTGATTGATATTTAAATTATTTACAAATATCTGAAAGTTGATTTATTCTTAAGATATTGAATATGAGCTTGGTTGTCATAAAAAGAATATAAGCATATTTATTAAGGGAAATAATTTGTGATCACATCGCCAAAAATGGTGAGAAAGTAGGTGGTTTTCAACTCTTTTAGGAAGCAGAAAAAATGTTGAACCAGACAAAAGTATGTTTTTTAAAGGATGTAGAACAGGAAATGCTTAATTAATGAAAAATGGGTTTTAGATGGTATATAGCAGTGGTTCCTAACCATTCAAGTGCCACGACCCCTTGATAAATTTTCCAGAGTTGTGGCAACCCCAGAAATAAAATTAGAAATTTACTTAAAGGTTAACGCGTTTTTAATGTTAAACACTCTGTTTTAAACATCTAAATATTCGGTTAAATTTTATAGACTCCAAGAATTTTTAGGAAGTTTTTTTATATTTGAACTATATTGTAACATAGTTTGAATATAGGTTTTAATTATTGTTTATATAGCACACATACTCATTTATAAACAACACTTTTTGTTACATTTTTCGGCAGTTTGCAAAGCAATAAAACGTTTGCAATATTATAATTGTGCAATGTATGAAATACAATTAAGAGCACACACAATGTAAATTATCAAATTTAAAATTAAGCTTAACTTTATAATGATTGAAATAAAATAAAGCAGGATAAAATGAAATCTTATTAATATTATTTGCTTAACGAAACTGTTAATTCTACGAAAACTAGGATCTATTTATTAGCGAGAATTCTGCATTTGTTTCTTTTTTGCCAAATAGGACATTTTTGGAACGGTCTTTGCAAGAGGACAACAAAGATTATCTTCTGCAGTAAGTTTACTTCTGCATTTGGATTTTATAACCAACAAGCTAGAAAATCCTGTTTCGCAAAGGTTTGTCTTTAGAAACTAAGAAGCAGGCGTAAAACAATTTTGGACAGAATGGGATATAATTTTAGATACTTAATCCAGAATTCGGTAATTGATATTGAATAGTAATAATTTTTCGCTGCGTTGCTAGAAATAAGTTCAAGAAACTCATCATGCGCATTTTCTGGAACATCTTTAATTTTTATTGTAAATGGATTTCTAGAAAGGTTAAATAGGGTATCGGGTAAATTTAAAAATTATCTGGAAATTCCTTCTTTAAGAATTCTAAAATTTTCTTTTACAAAAATTATTGTTCTGTTTATTATTTCTTTTTCAATATCATTTTCATCAAGAAAAGCCGATAAATTAGACAACATGTAAATTCTGTTATAATCCAATTTTTTTTATCAGAGTTGAAGTTTTAATTATAATGTTCTTATTTTTTTTGACAAATCTAGACGTCAAATTTTACCCTTGAAGCAAAAAATTAAATTCGTTAAAAATTGCAAAAATATCAACCAAATATTTGATTTTGGAAAGTTGTTTTTTTATGTCAAAAAGTGTTTTGTGTTTCTTTTAAGATTTTTGCTTAAAAATGTTTTTAATTCATCACAAAGATCAAAAACTTGTTTTAAAACATTATTTCCGAACAATTACCTTACATCAGTGTGAAATAACGGAACATTACTGGATGCAATAAACTCACTGCAAAGTTTTGAAAACATTCGGCTATTTAAAGCACTGGATTTTACAAAATTTACGGCATTAACAACGTTTTCCATCATTTCTTGGAATTTGTATAGCAAAGTTTTTGTTGCAAGCACTTATTAATGAATCATACGGGGAAATCCAATAACTTTTAGATGCCTTGATCACTAAACGTTAGAAACCAGACCTACAGCTTAACATTGTCGGAAAACCATCAGTGCAAAAACCACAAACACTTACTCATGATATGTCATGTTTTTTGACAAAAGAATTGACTTTATCAAATACATCTTGGGCAGTAGTTACTATTTTTAGTGGTTTCCTAAAACTGAAAATATTCTTTAAATTTGCCATCGTATAGATACCTGATGTAAACTAGTAATTGTGAGCAGTTTACCACATCTGTTGACTCATCCAGTTGGATACTGAATAATACCAATGGTGCAGATTAATTTCGTTGTGACGGTTCAATAATATTAGCAGATATGTCTTCTATCCTTCTACTGATCATATTATCAGACAGTGATAATGTATACAATTTGCTAACATATTTACTTTCAAGCATAACACGAACAATATCCTTGGTTGCTGCAACAGCAATTCTTCCCAAATATTGATCGTTTTTATTTGCTTTGGCAATTCTAAAAGCCTCCAAATATGAAGCTTTAGTAGTGGCTATATTATGCTTTAGCTATCTACGACCTGAATCAAGTCAATTTTTCTAAACATGATCTGCTTTGTTCTAAAAAAACGCGACATCCGTGCTTGCAAGCTTGGGATCTTTGGACTCAAAATGCTTCTGTAGTTTATTAAGCTTCATTGATTCGGCGGACAAAACTATGTGGAAAGTAACGCACTTAGGCCTTTCTACTCCGTCCTAAAATATGAAAGTAAATCCATACTTCCAAAACTCATCACTAAATATTATTTTCTTAAAACTTCTCTTTTTCTGATTCATTATTATGATTCAAAAACTCCTGATATATTAACAATTTTTAGTAAAACGTGCAATTTGGTTAGCTTTGAATTTAAAAAGGTAATACAATGTTGGGCCAATTATTTTAATATCTTAAACACTGTTTCAGCGCAAATATAAATAGCTTAATTTTCGTTTCTAATAACTTTCGGAATTTCATAAAAAGAGTTGAAGCTCAAAGAG
Organism: Ceratonova shasta; assembly: GCA_918559645.1. Classification (NCBI taxonomy): domain Eukaryota; kingdom Metazoa; phylum Cnidaria; class Myxozoa; order Bivalvulida; family Ceratomyxidae; genus Ceratonova; species Ceratonova shasta. The sequence goes on along the minus strand of CAKKLC010003655.1, from coordinate 51,747 downwards.
ATTAATTAGTTAATATTTTTAAGTTATACAGACTAAAAAGATCTGAAAAAGCAATTCGGTTTAATAGGCGCCTCAGTATATAAGCATTGCTTACATTTAAAATTATAGTGAAAAATCTACAGAATAAAATAAAGAAAAATTATGTTCAGAAAGTCTCAGGCGACCCCAAGAAAATTGTTAGGCGACCCATAGTATGGGAACCACTGATTTAAGCTAAAGAAAATGAATTTAAATTACTTTATAAAATAATAAAAAAATTGAATTTATACAATTTTTGCTTATTTAAGAAACAGTCTTAATATAATTTATATGAAACTCCGGGCTATTTACTTTTAAAAACGGTAAAAGGTAAAGAGCAAGAAAAATACCATGATGTGTTAATTTAAAACATTTCAACATAGAAATCGTATTAAGAATAATTCAAAATTGAAACTAAATGAAATTTTAATTATTTTTAAGAAAATATTTACAAAATTATTCTATAATAGAACAATTTATACAAAAAATAAAAAAATTATTACTGAAAGCACAAAAATGGTTTAAAAAATTAAGTAAAACATATATTTTCAAGAAAGTAAATTAATGGAGGTGTATTTGTTTCCTGAAATTATCATTTAAATTGATGAATGCAAAATTTAGTAACAGAATTAAATAAAACCTTTTTTTAAGCTCAATCGGTACTAACAGAATTGATGATAGAAATATTGAAACATTCATAAAAATATAAAATAGGGTGGTCCTAATAAATTATATAATAATATTTATGTAGTATATTATTGTAAGTGACGAATAGAAAGCTTGCTTTAGACTAATGAGATTTTAAATTCTAATAAAAGCTTTAATTATTCCATCAATTTTTTTAACCAAGAGGGTTATCACATAAATAAAATGCAAGGAAGTTGGTATCATTTACACCATTTTCTTCCTTATGATAGAAATTTTTAAATCTTGTATATTCTTAATCATATATTTTTTATTTATATTGATGAATATGTTCTTAACAAAAAGTTTAAAATCATGATTTAAATTTTGAACCAGTTATAAACTTATTATCTTATAGTTGATTTCGAACATTTATAAGGTTATTTTTTAACGTAATTATAATTAATTTATTCCAATCTAATAATTTTAATATTAAAACTAAAATATATTCTTTGATAAAAATTATCCTTGGTCCATTACTTCTTAAAATGGAAAATTTTGGTGGTCATATATGATACTAATATTGGCAAAAAGATGGGTATGATTTTCGTTGATCACCATTGATTTAATTATACTTAAATCTATTCTTTAAGCTATAAATTATAATATTTCATATTTTTAAGTATCTTTTAGGTTCTGAATTATTTTTTTCTTCCAGAATAATTATTTTATAGTAGAGATTATTCAAATTTATTCTTTTCACAACTAGTTAAAAATATAAATCATTCAATATCAAAAATATTTAATATAATTAAAACTATTGAATTCAATAAAATTATTCATATATTTAAGAGTTTTTTGTGTAGCAATTAGTATTTTATAGAATATCACTGATTAAATACTTTTTAGAATATAGATTTAGAAGTCATACCATACACTAAAACTTTTAAATTACTGTTTGTATAAAAGAGTAAAAAACAATAATATATTCGGATTTTCAATGTAATTCTAACAAATTAGATCATTCAGAAGTTATCATAATTTAAAATTTTGTACTCAACACTAAATTTATTTTAAATATAAAAATTTTTCATGAATATTAGTGGATATTTATCATTATTATAATCAATATTTAATTCTCAACTATGTAATTGGTTCCACACTTATTAAAATGTTTATTTTATACAAATTTCTTAAAGGCGTAATAATGTAATTAGTTGAACTATTATTGAAATGTTTATTTTATAAAAATTTCTTAAATACGTAATAATGTAATTGGTTGAACTATTATTAAAATGTTTATTTTATACAAATTTCTTAAAGGCGTAATAATGTAATTGGTTAAACCATTATTGAAATTTTTATTTTATACAAATTTCTTAAATACGTAATAATGTAATTAGTTACACGCTTATTAAAATATTTATTTTATACAAATTTCTTAAATACGTTATAATGTAATTGGTTGTACTATTATTGAAATGTTTATTTTATACAAATTTCTTAAATACATAATAAGTAGGGCCCCGTTTTTTCGAGCGGAATAAAAAAATTACGGTCGGAGTGTAAAAATCGGGCGCAATTTTTATAAAATGTTTATATAAAAATTCTGGTTGAAATCGGGAAGTACAAATTAATTCGTTATCTTTTAACAATGCTTTCATATTAAGTGTCTGTTTTTTTGCTTTGAGAGAAGCACATGAAAAAATTTATGCAATATTTAAAAGTGAAGCCTGTAATGATTAAATATCAATTAATAAAGACTACAATGTTTTAAAAAGAAAAGAAATATAAACAAATCAATACTGTATTTATTTTCCCTACGAAATTGAAGATCTATTAGAAAAATAGACAATCATTTGCATCTCGAGATTTTTATCACTTAAACTAGATCTCAATA
>CAKKLC010003655.1:32270-42737 GCA_918559645.1 Ceratonova shasta | reverse complement strand
ACTATATTTGAAACAATTTTCAATTGTTTTTTGTTTTAAGTCTTTCCAAGCTAAGGATACAAATAAAATAACATCCGAAAGTTTTATTTTTTAAAAGCTTCATTTACGGAAATTCCATTTTCAATATGGTTATATGTTTCATTAAGTTTGTATGAATTAAAATGAGATTGAAAAGACCTGATATACCAGCATCCAAAGGCTGAAGCTTTGATGTTTTATTTGGGGGGATAAAAATAACTTCAATATTTTTCAAAGTTGTCATGACTTTGTACCCTGAAAAATTGTCAAGAAACAAACAAATTTTTTCGTTTTCATCAAGTTTATTATCCCAATCTGACTAAAAAAGATTAAAAATGGTTCTATTCATCCAAGCTTTTGTTTTGTACCTATAGTCAACGTATTTTTCAACCTAAAAATTTCTAAAACAATGTGGGGATTTGAATTTTCCAATTAACATAGGTTTTAGTTTTTTAGAACCCGTCATATTTGTACAAATTAGGATAGATACCCTATCTTTAAAATTTTTAAAGCCCTTTCTGGTTTGACTGTAGATAGTCCGTGTGGGCATTTGTTTGTAAAAAAGACTGGTTTCTTCCGCGTTGTAAATATTTTCAGGGCCGTATTCTTTAATTTTACTCTCTACCAATATCAAAAAATTCTTTTCTTTCTAATCCCAAGATTCATTTTTTACTTCGAAACTTTCACCGTGAATGGGTTTAACAGAATAGTTATGCCTCTTTTTAAACCTATGTAGAAAGCCTGGGCTATTTTTGAAATTAGAGATGTTTAATTCGCTAGCAATTTCTTTAACCTTTTTCAATAAAAGAGCTTCCGATATAAAGCCGCCTTTGTTTTCATGTTTGAAAGCCCACTCTGATAAAAAGTGATCTACTTCTTTAAATTTTATAACAGGAATCTTATAAAAGTCTCTGTATTCATTTGCAACCGCCTCTAAAACAGTTTTTCTGCTATCAATAATATTCTTTACTGTCCTCTGGCTTATTTTCTGTTTAAATTTGAAAGAAAAAACTTCAAAAGCACGTACAAAGGATGATTTTTTATTTTCAAAATATTTTATAATTTCTTGTTTTTCGTGGAAACTAAGTCTGTTTTTCGACATTTCATTTTTCGGCATCCGAAAAAAAAACGAAAATTAGAAAAACGAAAATTATTGTGGGTTTACTGTACTTAATTTCCAATCATACAATTTTTCTAATAAATAAATTATAAAATCTATATTAATTAGGAAGTGAACTTCTGATCCGTTATAAAGAAGAAATTTAAAAAAAAATGCACCCTTTTGTAATATACAAAATTTGACCACCTACACAATTTATATTGAACATTATTTTGACTTTAATGATCAACTCTTTTGTAAAATAAGATTTATGTAAGAAAAAAATTAAAAAAATTCTGGCGAGTAATTTACATTCCTGAATTTTTATATACATCAAACAATTAATTAATATATTTATAAAAATGTTTTATAACTGAAAATAATTACATTAAGACTTAATGACCAAGTGGTAAAACCTCTTCTTAAATTTAGAAGATTGCTGGTTCAAATCCCATTCAAGTTTTTTTATAGTAATGAAATATATATGTACTAAAAATAATTAAACTTTATTAGAATCTATATGTAAAAAGCTCAATAGCTAAAAATAAAGGCATCATTCCTTTATTTATCAACAAATTAACAAGCTTATATAGAAATTATATTTTATTAATTTATTTATAAATAAAACGTCAATAAAAATAAAAAACAGTAAAATTAATGTAATTATTTATACATTTGAATCAATTACTAAAATTATGTAAAATAATGAATTTTCAGGTATTTTAAAGATTCTTTAAATCATTTCAAATACTTTAAACCTTAAAATATATTTAAATAATAAACATTTTTAGCTTATAATTGTTAGTTTTAAACTATAAATGGATGAATATATTTATTTACAATATAATTAAACTTTCAATTTAAAAAAAAATTACTTGGACTAAGATTAATAAAACTAAGCAGGAAGTATCAAAGAAATAACTTATAAACTCTTAATCAAGAAACAAAATTTGATTCCAAAGAGAAAATTCTCTAATTTATTCACTATTCTGCTGTAAAGTAATTCATAATAATTTTTTAAGTATGAAAATGTCCCAATAAATTATTTATAGGCTCAAGGGTTCAATATAAAATAATTGTTAATATTATTGAGAATGAAAATATTTCTAATATTTAAAAAATGTTATTATTTCTCGATCATTAATAGGAATTAGAGAAATAATTATTAATTTCTAATATAATTATTTTTTATAAAAAAATTGTAGATACTTTGTTTCTATTCGAAAAATATAGTTTTACAATTTATTTAACGTTATGGTTAATATTTTTTAAACAAAAAATTTTTATAATTTGCACCTCTATTAAAATCATCCAAATACACTTATAATATTATGATAAAAACAAAATATACAACAAAATGTTAAACAATCTTAAATTCTTGATAAATTTGTAATAGTGCATCGTTTCTTGTTCTTCTAATTATCTCATCTACTTGATAATAAGGTTTATTCATAATTTCTGAAATGGTATTCTTTAAGCCCCATGGAATAGGATTATGCACTATAACTCGTTCGCATAAAACTTTTATTATAACGTAAATCAAACCATAATTCAATTCCTTATTTCCAGCTTTTACCTCATCTGCACTAATTTCTTGGTGTTTATTCATTATCATTTTCATTAAGGTCAAAAGAATTACCTTAAAGTATTTTGTATGTAAATTTGGATACCTAAGATGATTGCATAATACGTTAATTAACAAGTATTGTTGATCAACGTTCATCCTGCTTAGTATAATCACATACATATACAATCCCCTATCTTCTAGAATAGAGGTTGTATTTATTTTCATGCTTTTGCTTACAAAATATTCAACCGAGACGAAACCAATCAAAGATATCATGCTATTGAGATTTTTCACATTAATTCCACATGACATTTTTTTAGTATCACCCTTAAATATTGGAGTCATTATATCGGACAGATCAACGGCTTCTTCAAAGTTTAATAAATAATTTATAAGCTTGTTTTTATAGCTAACGCCTTCTATATTTAAGCAAGATTGGCATATTATCGGTTCTTCTTCCTTAAAAGTATTTTCAACGTCCAAGAAACTTTTCAAAGGATCAGGAAATGGCTGCTTCTTTTCCAGATTCATAGGTACTTGCGATAAAATGATATTTTTCATTTGAAACAAATGTATCGGTAAACAATCCACAAACGACATATAATTTAAACTCAAAAAGGTTGAATTAAGCTGGCTCAACATGGTAACAATAGCTAAAGTATACTCGTAAACTGCTTTCTTTATCGGAATTTTTTCTGGATCACAATTAGACATAACATTTAGTAACAACAACAGATCTTCTACTATTTTCTTGCAAATAATCCAACCTGCAGTAGACTGATCTCCATTATTTAATAAATACTGCATCACATCGGTTTTTAGTAAAAGGTTCAACCAAGACATGGTAAAATTAAAATATTTTAAAGGATTCAACAAATGTAACATTTTAGCATATAAATAAACCCTTTCAAGTTGCACACTGTTTTCATTGTACAATTCCTTTTTGCTAGGATCACTAAAATTAGAGTTTTCTTTTAGATTTAAGTATTCGTATTCATTAACATAAGGTCTCTTGAGTTCTAACCAGAAAAAACTCAAAAAGCGGTAAATATGAGTAGGATTCTTAATAGCTTGTATGGCTTTCATCTCTCTTTGCAATACTGTTGAAACCACATGATAAAAATTTTTTAATATTGAATCTGTGTTACTCCCACTTTTGAAAAGTAATAAGTTTAATAAATTACAATTAAAAGTTGCCATTGAATCAATTATCCGAATTACTCTTTCATTATCTTTATCGTTCTTACTACATTCGATAAACCCAATGCTAATGTAAAACTTTTGAAATTCACACCAAAAGTTATCTTTTATAATAATTCCTTCCTTTTCTAGTGATTGTCTCATATCTGACAAATAATCTGAATTAAGAGATTTTGGCATTTCTTCGTAGTAATGATGTATCCAATCTTTAAACATTTGGTACGTTTTGCAGGAGTGATCATTAATAACTTCAAAAAAGAACTCATTAAAATCAGTAATCTTTTTCCTGTCTAAAATATCATCGTTGGTTTGACTTGTCTCGCGTGTCCGTATGCTCATGTTTTGAGCTGTAATTGTTTCATTATCATTATTTGTTGAAGAACCTCGAACTGAATCTTGCGTTAAATGTTGCTGTAAACTATCCTCCATTGATTCATACGATCCATGTGAAATGTCTCTTAATGTTTGTAATGTGTATTTCATATCTTCTTTAGACACTATACATTTGTTATCTTCTAGTAAGTATGCTTTACAAAACATCATTGCGAATTTAACGGCAATTGAACAAGTTCTAGTTTCCAAACACTGTGAAAGAAAAACATCATAGTCAGATACAACAAACTTGTAGGAACGAACAAAATGATGAATAAAAGCTGTTGAAAACTGTTTATCTGTGCTCAGCTCCATAATAATCTTTGTTATATACTTAGAAAGCCTGTAAGGACCTATTCCTTCCCATGTTGAAATAAAAGTTAGCAGATCAGACAAAAGCTCTAGATAATTTTTTTCACTGCCTTCACTGCAACATTCAGGGTGCTCGTAAAAATACAACATAACAGTAACAATATGTCTAATGAATCCTGCAACAGTCAGTGTAGAATACGAATTTTCAATTATAAATGTTAATACAGCTACAGTATCTTGGAAGTATTTGTAAAGTTCTTCATTAAGAAAAGACTGAGGTTGATTTAACCATTTTCTCAGATCTATTAAGGACAATTTTGCCTTTTCTTGCGTTCTTTCAGACAAATCTAAAATTGTAATGTCGTTGTCTAAACTTATAATTTCAGGAAAGAAACCAGGAGTAAAGTTGGAAAAAAAAGAATAGCAAGTAGTTTGGTGAACTTTCAAAAGATTCTCTGTAAACATTAATGAGTCTGTAAGTTCCAAATCAATGTATCTTTGATCCTTAATGTTTGAAACAAAATCTTGTGAGTCTTTATCATCCAGAAATAGTCTTTTGGCCATATCAAGAGTAATTTTTTCACTGCAAAATTTTTGAAGTGCCACAATTAATATATCAACATTTTCTACAGTTATTTCATGACAATATCTTTTAATCAGTTGGTCAGCTATATTATTTGCAAAAAACTTTTTCAGTCCTTTAAAAAAGTTCATTTCTAGTTGCAAAAATATTTCGTTGTAAATCTCCTTGTTTAAATAAAAGTAAGAGTAAGAAGCTGCCATACTTCTGCCCATATGAATACAAGCCCATTTCATACAATTATCTTTTTTTGGGTATGGAATATCTTTCCGTAATATACTCTCTGCTAGTGGTAAACATGAATTGGTTACATGGCTCCCAACGCTTGTAGAAAAATGATTAAATGTAAGAGTAAGTATATTGTTTATTTTAATTCTAGAAGACTGGTTTTTGGAAACTGGAAAATCTTGAGGTATTGTTAAAAATTTGCCCATCAACTGAATTCTATCATGACAAACTATTTTATAAGTTAAATTTTTTTCATAGTTGCTGTTTTTGCGTCCGGGTATTAAAGAAATATGGATGAAACTCTGGAATATTCCCAGAAACCGCAATTCTGACCACTGAAATACCAATTCAAAGGTTAACAAAATTTCTGGGTGGTCTAGAAACTGAGATGGTCTAATTTCGTTAATAGAATATTGTAGATTTACAAATTCTAATTCAATTTTACAACAAAGTTGTGAGTGTGATTCAATAAATTTGCATTTTTCATAAATTTCCTTTAGAATGCTTATAATTGGAGTAATAACAGGATTTTGAGTTTTAAAAAATATTTTCTTCAGACCTCTTTTAAGAAATTCAAAAACGAATAAAACGGTATAAAACAAACTATCTTCATGAAAATAAGCCTCAATAAGTAAATTCTTGATGTTAAGACCATAAACAGTAAACGATTTGTTTCTTTCAATAGTTAAACTTCCAAAAAAATAACCCAATCGTTCCACAAAACTTTCGTTTATGTTGTTATTCAAACTGTTGAATGCAACTTTAATAAAGTTACACATTTCATTCATGAAAAAGTTATAAAAATCATAAGCACTTAACTTGTCGCATAGATGGGAAACAACTTCAATGTCTACAGGTGTAAACAGAAATTTTTTCACGATTAAAATCGCATTTGCATAGTTTTGCCCAATAAAATGGTTGAAAATTTCTTTGTAATCTTTGTAATCTGGGTGGTTTTCACTGTTTAATATATAAACCATTTGGTGGAAAATTCCATTTGCGGCTTCAGAATCCTCACAGTAGTTATCTTTGAGAATTATCTTGTGAAGTTCATATTTAGAATTGTGAAATATATTCAATACTGTGTTAATGTCAGCAGTTGGCAGTTTTTTAGGAACATAAGCTGATATAGTCATTTCATAAATTTTTTCCAAAACGTTAATATCTTCATAAAATGAAGATATAGGATCTGTTCCCACAATTTCAAAAGCTACTGATTGTTCTTGGCCTTTGATAGCATGATCTATAAATAATGCAACTGTCGGGGATATCTCATTAAAATACATACATTTTTTTATATCTTTTGCTAGATTTGGAAATTCATACATCCTATAAGAAGGTTATAAATCAACATATAAAATTAATATTATCAGTTGGTTACAAAATATGAATTTAAAATTTTTATTTATATTATAAATTACTCAAAACTAAATATTATTTTAATAAAATATTATTCGAAATAAAAAAATTTTAACAATAATAATTTAAACATACCTCTCTCGATAATAAAAAAATATCAAATGTGAAACTGTGTACAGCTTACCAACAGGATATTTTAATTTTTGATAAGCAAAATTTATTAATTTCTCTACCGAAACAATATCTTTATTGGTTAAATGAATAAATAATCGAACTAAGCAATAAAGCTCTGTAAAATCCAAATCTAGTAGCATATTATCAGACTCCATGCTTGTCAAAATATTTTCATAAATTTCCCTATTTTCTCCAACTATAGAGTCTAGGTAATTTAAAGAATCTTTATGGTTTAAGCTTTTTAAATAAAGTCCAAAATATTTGTCCAAAATATCTCTACTCTTTTGAGTTAACATGACTTTGTTCATATAAACTTGTATCTGATCTTCTTTCTCTTCAAAATATCGTGTTTTTATATAAAGGGAATCTATCACTTTAATAACCTAAATAAAAGATAACAAATATGCGTACGCAGTCGAGTTTTTCAAAAATTGACAAAATAATTGTTTTTATTACTTTTTCAACCTTAACTGGCTTAAAATCAGTTTTAACCTTAAAATTTTTGTTTTTTCCTTTTGAAATTTTAAGGTAAGAAATTACAATTAATAACAGCTTCTTTAGATCCTGTAGATGTTTTAAAAACTTTTGCGGGTTGTTATTAAAGTTTTTAAAATTTTCTCTAATTTTTAAATAAATTTCTTTATGAATTATTATTGAGGACTTGCAATTAGAAATATTAAATCTTTTATCAATAAGGATAGCTAAATCTGTGGTATTCCAATAAGCGACGAAATTTTTAAAATAATTTTTATTTGCAATTTCTCTGCGAGAAATCCAAATTTCGGCTTTTATAATTTTTCTAAAATATCCAATGAATAATAAGTTAAAATAAGTTTCATCATTTCCAAGAATGGGTAGTTTATCTAGAAACAAGGATACAATGTCATTAGAACTTATGATTTCGAAAACGCAGTTTGACCATTCTTCATCACCACTACAGTTTGATGGAAGTATAAAGGCTTTCCAAAATAAGTCTATGAATCTGGAGTCAAAATTAATTTTTCTCAAAGTTTTATTATGGTACATTTTAACGGCTGCTAAAAATATATTTAAGAAATATTCATTGGAATCCACAAATAAAAAACTGAATATAACTGCCGAAACGAGAGATTGATGGTTATAAAAGGTACAGTTTTCCTATAATGATTAAAAAATTACATAATTAGTGAGACTTAGTACAAAGAATAAAGCAGAAATACTTTCCGAACTGAATAATTCAAAATATGATATAATTTTCTTGTTAAGGTTTGTATCTTGCTTAACTTTTGGAATTTTTAGTAAAAATTCAATTAATTCTGGCACCACCCTTGAATAAAAATTTTAAATTACCAAATAAAATCATCAAATTTTCCTTCTAGTTCAGGGTAATAAACGGAAACACTTTTATAGTGATAGTAATTGATGAGTGGATTTTTAAATTTGATAAAAAATATATCAATCCATTTAGTCTTAAATTAAAACAAAATACTCTTAAAATATAGTCATTCGTGGGTAGAAAAGGATGTATGATAGTTTCGAATGTTTTTTTTTGAACTATACAAATACCTTCAATAATAGCTTTCATTATTTCTTGTGGGATATTTTTAGGATCAATATTTAACATTTTTTTAAAAAACCCGATAATAAAAGTTATTCCAAACTAAAATTAATAATAAATTACGTTTATGTGACAGTCTTTGATAAAGCCTGTAAAAAGGATGGGTTTTTCAACCTAACAAGAATAAAATAAACAAACTCTAGTTTGAAATTTAGCAAGGGTGACTAACAATATATAAATAAATACCCACGTATTCAATAAATTCATCAATAAATCTTGAATGTGGATGTTTTCTATACTCTTTTAAGAATTCTCCCCAATTACTTTTAATACTAGTGCAATTTACTTTTTTGAAATTTGTTTCAAGGTCCTCTGATTTAAGGTTTGAAATATTCTAAAATTTGATTTTTTATCTACTTTTTAAAATCCATTTTATTAATTACTTTTAAGAGTTTTTAGACAATTAATTATTATAGATTATATTGGTAGACGGATATTTCTTGGTTATTAATTTCAGAGTCAAATTTAATTCAAAAATTAGATGATACAATAGAAATTGAAATTAAATACGAAAAAAATTTATAGCTACAAAAAATTGGGTGGAGTTAATAAATAAAAATTTAATTTGAACAGTAATTTTTTTGATATTTTTTAATTTATTTAATAGTTGGAGGTTTTCACATTAGAATCAAGGGATTTACTAATTTATTTAACTTTAAAGGTAAAAGATAGTTTTATGTAAATATTTTCAAAAAAAATTTTTATTTAACTTTTAGATAATTTATTAGAAACCTTTTATCTTTATATATGTCTTTAGTAATAATTAAAAGTTGGAGGCAAAAAGAATTTAGCATCTTACGTTTTTTTATCTACAGATGAAAAGGCATCTGCATTCATTTTAATAACAACAAAATAAAACAACAATGCACGACAGAACTACTTTATACGAATATGTTGGAAGAATGACAGACAAACAAAAGATCTTGTGGGCACAAGACCAGGCTTTTTCCACGTATGAAAACTGTGATTACTGTCATACAACAATGAAACTTGTTTTAAAACAAATGCTTATGATGGGAAGGCATGCAAATGTCATTTTAAAATACTGTATTAAAAAACTAACATTCAAAAGTGTTACAACTAAAAGTTGTTTTTCTGCATTTAACTTGGATTTGTTTACTCTTGAAATTATTGAGGATTTTGGGGAAGAGTTACAAAAGTTTGAAATTTTAAAATTGATAAAAGTAATTAGCAGTATTTTGGATAATTTTTTTGATTTTTTGTTAGAAAAAATAAAAGTTTACTTCCAAACAAATCCTATTCAATTAGGTGCTTATAATAGGATTTGTTACATACATGAATCTATGTTAAATTTTAAAATAAAAAGTCATATCGGGAGAGCAACAAGAGAGAAAATTTGGTGTTTTGGTATAGTAGATACGGCAGCGGGATATTTCAGCGACAGATTTTATTGTTATTTTTAATTTAACCTTTTATGAATTTTATTCCATCTCAAAGTGGAAAAGAGCTGTTGGTTTTAGATAACTATATTTATAGAAAAGATAATATAACAAACTGGAGATGCAAAGAAGCAAAATGCAAAGGAAGCCTATCATTAAACGTCGATTCAAAAATAACCATATTTATAGAAAAGACAAAATGAAAAATAATATAACAAGGTGGAGATGCAAAGAAGCAAAATGCAAAGGACGCCTATCATTAAACGTCGATTTAAAAATAACCATATTTATAGAAAAGACAAAATGAAAGATAAAATAACAAGGTGGAGATGCAAAGAAGCAAAATGCAAAGGAAGCCTATCATTAAACGTCGATTCAAAAATAACCATATTTATAGAAAAGACAAAATGAAAGATAAAATAACAAGGTGGAGATGCAAAGAAGCAAAAAGCAAAGGACGCCTATCATTTAACGTCGATTTTAAAATAACCATATTTATAGAAAAGACAAAATGAAAGATAAAATAACAAACTGGAGATGCAAAGAAGCAAAATGCAAAGT
>CAKKLC010003655.1:22153-32196 GCA_918559645.1 Ceratonova shasta | reverse complement strand
TTTCGCCAATCTTTAACTAACGCAACAAGCAGGTTACCCAGTGCTGTATTAGCTCATTTTCCTTCTAAAAAAAATATACTTCATTTTTCAAATGAGCAAAATATTGAAAGAAATGGCTATTTGACAAACGGAATACATGATATACCGATGATCCTTCAAAAATCATTAAATGGTGATCAATTCTTGTAGTTTGATATAGGAGTTCAGTCTGAAGATCGGTATGTCATCTTCTATAGTGATGAATTTAAGAAATATATTGAAAAACCCACTATGTTTTTGATTTACGGCACATTCAAAGCTTCACCGCAATCTTTCTACCAACTATTAACTATACAAGGATATATTTTTGGAAAATTCCATCCACTAGTATTTGTATTAATTTCCGATAAAAGTCAGAAGAATTATAAGAAAATTATGTATTATTTGAAAGATAATGCTTTATTCAATCCCAAAATTGTGATTGTAGATTTTGAAGTTGCTCTAAAAAATGCATTGTCTGTCTTTAAAGATAACTGTTCATTTTTTGGCTGCACATTTCATTATGCTCAGTCTCAATATAGAAAAATACAAATGTTGGGAAATACGTTAGAATATAAAGTAATTCCACTTATAAATGAAACTTTTAAAATGTTCATAAATTTACTATATATCTATCGAATTCGTGTTCATGAATCGTATGCGTACATTTTAAGATATATTTCTTCTAACAGCCTGGAAAGTTTTTTTGAAGAATTTTTAATAAATTTTAGAGATACTTATTTAGGTGAAATTGGAGAAGCTTCTCGTTTTGATATCAATTTCTGGTCTGCCTATTCAACATGCTTAAATAGGATTCCTCGAACAACAAATAGCATTGAAGCTTGGCATAGAGAGATAAACTTACACATGCAGCTGACAAAATCCCAATATCAGAAGGTTAATTGTTTGTTTGCAAGACGAAGTAGAGATTTTAAGGCTTAAGTTTGCCCAATATATGAATGGTAACTATCCGAAATTAAGAAAAAATTTTTATAATGAGGAAAAATTACTTATCACTTATGAAAATGAAAAATATTTAGAAATTGCCGTGATTTTTAAAAGCATGAATCTGATTTTTAATTGAAAATTTAATTAAAATTTATATTATAATTTTTATTTAAGTTTTACTTTATTTTTTTATTAAAGTTTTTTTGAAATTTCGTCACTGAAATATCCGGAAAATCTTGGCGCTGTAAAACGGATATTTCAGCGTGCGCTGAAATATCCATATGCGATTTTTCACCATAAATTTCATATTAACAAGTAGTTCTAGATCGTAAGGCTACTACATTGATAACAATCATTACTCAAGTTGTGAAAGCTGGTATCGTTGTATATTCAGATGAATGGAAGGCATATCAAGGTATTTCATAAAGTCTAGGGTTAAGAAATTTTAATGTAAACCACAGTAAGAATATTTTATAACCAGAATCACTTATCCATATTCTAAACATTGAATCATATTGGAACAAACTTAAATATTTAATAAAGAAAATGATGGATGTACATGAAGGAAAACATGAAGATTTTATTTTATTGTTTTTATGGAGAGAAAGATTTTTGATTTTGAAAAGATGAAAACTCTTATTAAAATTTATAAATTTTTTCTATAATTTATTTAATAATTCTTGATAAAAAAAATTTACCGTATTTTTCGTAATATAAGACGCACTATTTTACATAAAATCCTAGAAAAATAATAACCGCACCTTATATGCCGGTGCGCATTATATGTGAATTTTTTCGAAAAATAATTTGTATTTTTTTGTGTCAAAATAATAAATAATTTTTTTTATTTTTATAAATATATTTTTTAGTTTAACTTTTAAAATAAAATTAAAGTTAGCCACATGGTGAATTAATTACAGTAATTATCTATCCTAAAATTTAAAATTTTAATTAAAATATTTCTTGAGATGATTATGGCCCAATGAAAAGATTTTCAAATACAGCTACTTTTTAATTAAAAGTGAATGGTTTTCCAAAATTACATGAAAATATGGCACCAGGAATAGAGTTTGAAGTGAACGAATCAATGGTGAGGAAATGGAAGTGCATGGAGAACAAATTTCGACAGGTTATAGGATTGAAGAAAAGATTTCGTAGCAACTTTGCTAGGTGGCTACAGCTCGACGACGTCTTAGAAGACTGGATAATATACCAGATGGTAGCTGGAAAAGGTGTTTTAACTGTCTCTATTCGGGCAAAAGAACTATCCATTGTAAAGGATTAAATTCCAGTGAGTTTTTGGGGCGGCCTTCATGGTGCTTTCAATTTATGATACGATGATATCTTTCCATTCATTCTCAAACTACAGTTTTGCAGAAACTTCTAGAGGACTTTTAAGAGAAGTTGGGTATATTTCACGCATTCTGTCAAAACAGTATAATTAACAATAAGATTCAACCCAGTCATATTGTTCATATGGATGAGGTTCTATTAACGTTTGACATTCTGAAGAATTGAACAGTTTACCGTTCTGGGACCAGTATAATCACAATCAGGACTACTGGTAATAAAAGATCATGTTTTACTGTTGTTTTATCTTGCATGGCTGATGGAAGAAAGTTATCACCCTTAATAATCTTTAAAAGGAAAACGCTACCGCTCGTTAAATTACCTTCAGAAGTGACAGTTCAGGTAAATCCAAAGGGATGGATGGATTAAAGTATGATTCTGGTATGGCTTCAAGAGGTTTACAGGAGAAGACCGGATTATTTATTTATAAAGTTCAATATAAATTTATTAATATTTGATTCAACGAAAGCACATATTACCGATAGGGTGAAAATTTCAATCAAGAGGGCCAATACAGAGATCGCAGTAATTCCCGGGGATTAACTAAGGAGCTCAACCTCTAAATATTAGTGTCAATAGATCCTTCAAGGAAAAACTAAGGATCTTGTGGGAAGAGTAGATGGTCAGTGGTAAGCATTCATTTCCCAAATATGGAAAACAGAAATGTGTAGGCTATGAGCTGATTTCTCAGTGGATTGCAGATGCATGGAGCCAAGTAAACATCAAAATCATTGTGATTGGGTTTGTGTTAACGAGTATTATTGGTGGTAGTCTAATTTAAGAAGTTGAGGATGAACAACAACTGATAGAAGCAGTTCTGGATGACAATAAATTAGCGTCAGTGATTAAGGACCTATTCTATTCTGATACGGAAGAGAAGGATTTTAATGGATTGTAAGAAGATGAATAAATGATTTGAATGAAATTCTTGTTTTTTATTAACGTAATTTATCGTAAAATGTATCAGATAATTATTCGAAGGTGCGCCTTATAAGTGGATAAATTAAGGAACTTATTGAAAAAATGAGGATGCATCTTACAGTCCGGTGCGCCTTATAGTCTGAAAAATACGTTTTTTTTATAAAAAGATAAAAAAACACAAGATCCAAAATTTTTTATTTTTTTTTTGCCAAAGTAAGAACATATTTAAGTATAGAATAAGAACTGCACCAAAAGAAAAAAGTTTGCAGCTTGAAATTTAAGTTGGTGTTGTCAGTGCAGCTACTATGATAATTATGTTGTGTACAAAAATATGATGACGGATCCTTTAAAGATTTGCTTTGGTGTTTTCTCGCAGATTATGTGTGACTGTAGATGTTGCAGGAAGAATATTTTTTAAGTAAGGATTTTTGAAAATTCTTGCATTAAAAGAAGCAAAATTATGCTTATCCTATACTGCTTCGCAATCAGGCTAACAGTAGCAGCAAGTTACTTACATAAAGGTGCTTCTGCACTGACATTAGTCGAGTGGAAGTACAGAATTAGAAGAACCATATGTAGGCTTTATGAAAATTTGAAAGCTATACAAATAGATGGTTCAAACGTGACAGTTAATATCGACAAAGCTCATTTGTACACCAATAGAAAGAGATTTGGTCAAAGTTTAGTGGCCGAACGTTATTGTATTGTGGTCGTTATTTGTAGAGAAACGAAAGAATTTTTCTATGATTAAATTTGATTAAATTCGCAGTGTTTTTAGCTGATTTTATTGTAAGGCATGTTTTACCAAGAACACGAATTATTACAGATTCATGGCGAGGTTATAACAGATAATTTTTATTCTATGAACACCGAAAAATTAATCATAGTAGAAGATTTTTATATGAAACCCATATACACTAACACAATTGAACTATTAAGGCATGATTTAAGAGAAAATTTTCCTTTTAATTTAAACGCATTTAATCTTTAAGAACATATTATAAACTACATGCTTAATGAAATGATTGAAATTTCAAATGTTGCAACATGTTTTAACAAAATAACACGAACAAAAAATTAATTTTCTGAATTTTATTTTTGACACCTCAACTTTTTATTATTTTTTAAATAGGGTTGGTATAATACGCTCCGGATCATATTGGTGAATTTATAAAGTGCCTCAGTAGTATTTATAAGCATGAAGCAATATTATAATTCCTCAGCTAATAATTTTATCCTAACATAATTTCTTTAGTTTAAATTTATAGATTTTTGTACTCCAATTTTGCGGTAATTGTGAAAGCAATTACTTACAGTAGAAGTCTTTTAAGACAAATTATATCGGGACCACAAAATATTTACTGTTTAAGCATTTTTTTCTGTTAAAGCGAACAATTTTTTAATAGTTTTAAAAGAAAACAAAAAAATTTAGATAGTTATTTTAAGTTATTAAAAATTAAACACTATTATTTTTGATTGCCTGGTTCTTTCTTGTAAAAAACGTTTGTGCACGTCATCTTCACCCTTTTAAAAAATTTGTATATTCACTGGAATTTTCTCCCTTCTAAGAAGTAATAATTTTTGATTGTTTTGATCGTTTCCAATGCTTCTTCAATTTTTACTTCACTCTGCTCTGGCATTGAACCATCTTTCAAACTTTCGAAAATAAATTCTCATTTTTCCTGATCAGCAAATGTATTCATTATTTCAATTTTTTTGTCAGAATTCAAAAATGTATTTAAATCATTTTATGAGTTCTAAATATCTGATAATTCTATTGACTTGTTATTGATAATATTTTTAAAAAATGCTTTAATGTTCGAGGTTAGGTGGTCATTTATACAATAAGAGGTCATTGAATGATCAAAAAAATTTCTTACTAGTTGGGTCAATCACAAAGTTACAGCTATTTTGTGTATTATTTTGATCGCATCAAACATGTTTACTTTATGTATTTTGTTTATCTCTGTGGTTTTTTAGAAATCTGCTACCAATTTTTTTTATAAGTCAATTTAAAATTCATTATAACGTCAGCATTTATAAGCTGTATTACACTGGTTGTGTTAAGAGGAAGAAAAAACATTTTAATGTATGTTTAAATTTCATTCATATTGGGGTGTGAGGGCAGTTATTTATCAGAAGACAGTTATCTCGACAGATTTTTCTATGTTCGGCATCATATTACAATAAAAAAGTTAAAAAGATATCTGAGTTCATTTATGCATTTTTATTTGCATAATATTTAACATTTCCTATTTTGAAATTTTAAATTTTTAAAACATCTCCATTTCAAATATTTCCGAATTATAAGTGTCAAAATATTTTCACCTATCATACTTGTACAAAGTAAAATAGTAAGCCTATCTTTCGATATTTTGGTACCGTAGGAAACTTCACCTTTAAATTTAAAAGTTATTGAAGGTAACATGCGACAAAACAGCCCTGTTTCATCAGTATTAAATATGTTTCTTTCGTCGTAAGATTTTCTGATTTTTATCAATTCTTTATTTAACCACACTAAAACAACTACTGGGTTGATACCTTAAGACTCTCCAGATATATTACCGAAGACTATTATGTTTCTTTTTCTGAAACTTGCAATCCAGCTTGGATTACATTAAAAATTCTCAATCCTCTCATACTTAGCTATATCATCTGCTTTCTGTGCTAAAACGTGCCCGTAATGTGTATGTTTTTATCTCTTTAAACCATGAACCATTTTTAGCAATTTTTCTTCAATCACAATAAATGAGGGATTCTTTCCTTTTTTAGTTATCGAGAATCTTGAGTCTATCATACTGACCAATTGTTTTCTTTTATTTTTGATGTTATGTATTACTGATGGAGATACTCTTTATCTTCTTGTTAGTGATGCTTGTTTTTTTATAGTATCAAGCTCACAAAGTATTTTATATTTTTTCTTTAACGTTAATGTTTTATTCCTTGTGTTACTCATTATTAAGGGTAATAAAAAAATTATTCTGTGATCAATTAACGCTTAGAAGGAATTCTTTACTTTATAAACTTAAGAAAAGAACAAATTGGGATTTTAAAATTCTGTTAAAGCAACAAAATTCGTTTTAACCGACTTATTTTGAAATGAATTTTACTGTACTGTTTCTTTATTTTTATTTGATAATTGCAAGCTCCTAAGCGAATCATTTATGGAACAATAAGCATAAAAGTTTATTTATTTTAAGTTTCTACATTTTTGAAGTCAGAATTGTATAATATTGTATGTATCTGTGGTTGTGGAACTTGTTATTTTTCTGATATCTGAAATTTTGATTATAAAAAAAAATCGAGTTTTTTTCTAATTAAAACTCGGTAGTTTTACTCTCAGTATCAAAGTTTAATAATTCTGCATCAAACTCTATGAAACTGTATAAAAATTTTGCGAATAGCAATTTTTACGTATTCACGTATTGAAATAGTAATAATACTAGAGAATGGGAATATTTTCTGGTATAAAAAGATAAGTTCATGTAGTTACAGTGTTGTTAACACTTAGATAAAGTATTTTTGGTCTATTTTAAAAGCTTACTAAAGGCAAATTACTGAAATTTTCTATAAAATAAAGTTTAGCATTTACAACCACAAAACTCTGTGTTTGCTAGATCTTATTAAAGCATTCAAAATGCAAGAAAAAACATTCTGTTATTGATAAGCAGTTTTAAAGTAAATAAATATTAGATTACCTAATAAAGTCATTTTTTTATTTAAAAATATGTTTGTTTATATAATGAGAAAACATCTTTATCCTTTTTAACTTTTTATTAAATATAAAAATTAGGGTATTAAAAGTTTTGATTCACTTTATGCTTTTTTTACTATCAAAATAAATTCTTTCTATACTTTTATAGTGTAATAAAGTCATTAATTATTCTTAAAAAATTTAATAAATAATAACTTTTTTGTATTTAATAAATTTCATATATATAGAGGTCCTCTAAGAACTTAAACAAAGTTCTTTACTTTCATCGATACTTTTGCAAAAGTCCCTATGTTTGAAATCAATTTAAAATCAAATAAGACTGATAAAAAAATCGATTTAAAATTATAAAAAAAAATAATTAAAATCAACAAATTTAAATCAGATTACATAAACAACAAAAAATAAATGATTTTAAATTTTTTAAATATTATAAATCGATTTTCAATTTGATCTAAAAGATTTTTAAATGTTGCTTCTCCATAAACTTGTCTCCACATGAATTCAACAAGATAAGACTGTAAAAATTCAGATTTTGTTCCACATTCAATTTTCTTTCTCCTTTTTGCTCTCATCCACATATTTTCAACATTCTGTGTGTGAGCAAATATTTCTGGATCAAAAAATTCATTGGAGTATTAACTCTTAAATTTTTGTATTCATAGTTACAAATTGTATTGTAAGTTTGCCACAAATCGTTTATTATTGTAGTAGCCGGCAACATTCTATTCCTTTTGATAGATATCAGATTCTCTGCGTTTCTTGATGCAAGTGATACTAAAAAAACATCGCTTTGAACCACATTCAATGCCCCAAATACACATTGGTGCAGTGTTTTTCTTCCAATTTTTATTTTTTTTACAAAAAGAGATTAATCCATTTCAAAAATAATTCCTGGACCACTAATTCGATTAGAAATTCTTTCTATTGCATTTTGACAGAGTTTTCTTAGTAAATATCGAAGTTTTACATACGCACCTTCAAAAATATGCGGTTCTCGATGTATTGTTGTAAATGAGCATTGTTCAAAAGCCCAAAAGTATATGAATTTTAATATTTTATTAATTGGCATACTTAAATTTTTGATAAAATAACATGTCCTAATCCCTTTTTCTTCCCTACATAGGCGAGAACATATAAATCGAATGTTAAAATCTCCATTTTCGCCGGAAGAAAGATGTCTGTTTCGGGCACAGTTATCACATTGTAAGAAGCTGCACAATAAACGTTTTGATAAACAGAATTCTAGCAACTTTTCATTTCCTTAAAAATTGGTAAAAAAAAGATTTCAAATTATCATTTTGTGTAATTATTCTCAACATATGGGTTAATAAAGTTTTTGAAATATACTTTCAATTTAATCAAAAATTTAATTTTAATTTTCGATAATAGTTGATAAATATTTTGTTTCGTTATCACTAGGGCCCCGTTTTTTCGAGCGGAATAAAAAATTACGGTCGGAGTGTAAAAATCGGGCGCAATTTTTATAAAATTTTTACATAAAAATTCGGGTTGAAATCGGGAAGTACAAATTAATTCGTTATCTTTTAACAATGCTTTCATATTAAGTGTCTGTTTTTTTGCTTTGAGAGAAGCACATGAAAAATTTTTTGCAATATTCAAAAGTGAAGCCTGTAATGATTAAATATCAATTAATAAAACTACAATGTTTTCAAAAGAAAAGAAATATAAACAAATCAATACTGGATTTATTTTCTCTACGAAATTGAAGATCTATTATTAAAATAGATAATTATTTGCGCCTCGAGTTTTTATCACTTAAACTAGATCTCAATGGCGTTTGAAACTTTCTTAAATAGCTAGAGGACCTTTCTAAATCACAGCTTCCATTTGTAATGCACAATAGATCTAACACATTACCTCCAATGTTTAGAAATTGGGTCGAAAGGCTTTTCCAGAATTTAAAAATATCATAATCATCAGATCTAAAAATGTGAAAATTAACAAATTCATTAAACTCACACTCGGTTTCGATTGACCAGTTAAATTCTTTTAAAACCATCCTTATATCTGTTTGATAATTTTTTTTGACAAATGGATCAAAAATATAAAAATTACTCCACATTTTTTTGGCTTCAATACTAATATTACGATTGCTTGTATTCCTCCATTTATCATAAATTGTTTGTGTGAAACTACAGAAAAATATTCAATTTCTTTGATATTGTTAGATAAACTCAAAGCAGCTATACACCTACCATTTGTTTCATGTCTCCAATTTTCATTTATTACGCTTGGAATCGATAAAATTAAAAATATCATTTATTGAATGAGTTATACTTTTATTGGTCTCTAGTCTCTTTTGTAATGCCACATTTGGCGTTTATTTTTATTCTAGATATAGAAGCACAGTGTAAAATCGATTAAGGTGATTAAACTAATTTATTAACATCAGCTCTTGGGTTTTTGTACTATCACTATCATCACACCTCATAATAAGATCATTTATGGGCAACCACATTTCAATAACGCATTTCAAACAATTTTAAAAAGAAGATCATCTAACTGGAAAGACAGCTGGAGGTTTTTTGCAATTGAGATTATGTTCCTTGCATAGGTTTCTGTACTTGTTAAATTGCTTGGGACTGTTTTTAAACAGTCCCCCGATCTTAATCACAAGAGTCTTGCTAGGTTTAACTTTCGAACAATTCAATCCATTTTCTATTTAAACATGTAACAGATGAGATATATCGTTCACGTGGATAATACGTTATTTGTAATCCTGCTTGATATCTCTGACAGCCTTCCTCATATATTCTGCCGAATCTGTTGCAATAATATAAACATCTTCCAATGTTTTGTCCAATCCTATCGAGTGTTTTAATTATAGTTTGTGTTATACTGTGGCTATTAACTTGTTCTATAATATCAAGAGAGACAAGAAGAGTTTCTTTTTTCCCCAAAATATCATCATAAAAAGTTAAAAGTATATTAACAGTCGGCCTACAAAGTACGTCACAGCTCTCATCGATCACAAGATTTATTTATTTTTTTTAATTCTTGATTTAAATTTTTTATATTCTTCATTAAAAACCATTGGTAAGTAATTTTTTAGTAAAGAATCTGATTGAGC
>CAKKLC010003655.1:6919-22133 GCA_918559645.1 Ceratonova shasta | reverse complement strand
TTTAAAAAAGATCCGAGAGGCCCATCAAAGGTGCTGAAGCTTATCCCTTGCATGCATATTGCCTTTACGATATTGTAAGCAGCACCATCCTTTGATTTCTTGCGTTCACGGTCCCTTACTTGCATATCCAAAAGAGTAGGATGCTTTAATCGATTTTCTTGGAATAATTTCTTTATTTTATCATGTCTTGCACTTGCTAAGTGTTCCCTTAGCCGATCATATGGTTTCTTTTCGGGAATAATCAATATTTTGATATTTCAGAACTTACAAACGATGAATTTTTCGTTTCTAACGCTTTTTTCATTCATTTGGGCTTTAAAATCACTTCCATGTGTATCCAGCCAGTCTTCGATCGTTTTCTTCTTTCTTCATATTTATATGGGCAAATTATTAAAATATTTAAATTAGAAACGAATAATAAAATTATCGCGGGTAAAATCGGTCTAAACCCGAAAACTTTATAGGTCACTCGGGGTCTAAAAATCGGGTGTATTCGGATTTTACCCGAAAAAACGGGGTCCTAGTTATTACAAAAAACATAATCAAAATTATCTATTTATTGTTACCATTAAATAAAAAATTTTTAATCATAATTTATTGATTTCAAACATGCAGGCATATCGCAAAATTACCCTTTCATATTTTTTACTAAGTGATTTTTTTTAACTTGTTTTTCAGGCCTGCTGACATGCCTATTTTTTCTTTTAATAAAGAAAATATAGTTAATGTAGTAGGAAGTATATGTTGTAATTGATAAACTTTAATAAATAATATAATATTGAACTATACAAGTTTTGGTTTTATTCATTATTTCTTAATGATTTGAGAAACATTTAATTTCATAGCCTTATTGAATTAATTTCTTTTTACATTAAAAATTTATGAAAGAAATCTCTAAAAGAAAAAACGTAATGGAAATAAGTGATTTAATATAGAATCCGATACAAATTTCTTAACATGAATCAAATTATATTAATAGTGAGATATCCTTTGAAAAAAAACTACGAAGAAAAGATTTAAAACGTTGAAAACATGCCAAGAAGAAGATCTATGATTGTAACTAGCTCTTAATCTGTTGAAGAAACTGAAAATAAGATTCAAGAAAGTATCCCTGTAAAAGGTAATATAGTGTGGACAAAATTTCTTGACAAATTTATTTCTGGAAGGTTCTCATTTAATTGAATTTTCATAGGTTTAGAAGAACTAATAGACTAGAAGGTCAGAAATATTATGGTAGATAATCTCACTAATGTAATCTTGTTCATAATAAATACCTAAAACATACAAAAATGTCCAGAAGAAAAATGCCGCAAAGTTTTAAGTAATCAGTGGCGAAAAATATTCCCTAAAATATGTGCATTTAATGGAATTTTATATGCTACTGAAGTTAACGAAGCAATAAAAAAATTAAAGACTAAATTATCTATGGTCAATAAAGATAAGGCCTAAACTATTTATAAAAACTATGTCTAAATATAAGTTCAAGTGAATTCTAAGATTTAATCGTTTTGATAACAAAAATAAAAAAAATATTCAACCCTTAAAATGAACAAATTTTTCCTAAAATTAGAAAAATGGAACAAATGAGTTTAAAATAGTCAAATATGTAATAAACAAGCGAAAAATCTTACAGTTGAAGCCCGATTATTACCAAAAAATGCCAGTTATAATTTAATTCAATACATTTATTATAAAATTTACAGATTTTGCATTAAATTTGAGCTTGCATCAGCTGTTTCTATTAAGTAGTTTTGAATGGGTTTTCTGACTTTAGGAAAGTCTAACAAAGACTACCATTAATGCTGCTTAGTAAAAATGTCGATGAAATATCACAACAGAAAAATTTCCTTAGTATATCTCCCGAGAAAAATTTTGTGGTCAGAAAAAAATAGTATTAGCTAAATTAAATTAACAAGTCTAGGATAAAATTTCTGTTTTTTCTACTCTCTTATATAAGTTGGAAGATTTTTTCCTTCCAATTAAAAAAAGCAAATCCAATAAAAAGGTATCTGTTGCAAGTTTTAAATAAAAATTTGTAAAAAACGATTGAAATAATAAAAATTTGATGCTAGACTCTGATAAATTTTATAATAAGGCAAAATTTAGTCTTGGTATGACCCATCAAATAACTACAAATTTTTTTATAAAATCTAGTTCTTTTAGTTAGTCCTCTAAATATTTTTTAATTTACTGGATTTTGTTGATAATAATTTCTTGTTCTTTTACAAAGAAGCAACAGAAACAAAAATAGAGCAAAAAAACTTATATTTTTTGCGATTAGCAGTTCAGCTTTTGGAAAAATTTAGAATCAAAATTGATGAATTTCAAACATTTATAAAACTGATTGAATCGAAAAAGAATTTTCCAATACGGCTTGGAAATATCATGTGTAAAATACTAAGATAATATTTGGGAAGATGTGCCAATAAAAAGATCTCGACTATAATTTTCTTAAAATGTACAAATAATGAATAAATTTTTTTATAATTATTCAAGTAGACTTTTTCTCATTTATGTATACTAAAAATTTGTTTTATGTCTGTAAGTTATAAAAAGTCTTTTTTTAACAAGCTTATAATTATAATCTAATTTTTTGTTTCATTGTACTGTAATAGTAAAGTCTTTAGACAATATAGGTTTATATTTGTTTTAACCTTCTAGTATTAATTTTAAAATGTTAAATAAAAAAGTGGGAGTTAGACACAAGATCTCTTTTAAGTATATTGACATCTTTGAATTCCTTTACACAGCAATTTTTCATCCGCTTACAGACAAAAATAAAAGAATTCTAGTTTTAAACAGTATTTTTGAATCCTAAGGCAAGACTCTAGCTATTGACATCATTGAATTACATAATATACAAGTGGTTCTAAACATGGTGTATAAAATGTAATCTTAACTGATTTGCTATACTTTTTCCTAAAGTATATCATAAACAAAGTAAATTACTTTTGTTATTAGATGTATATATGGATTTCTTAAAGAGATGAAGTAGTATTCCTATTTTTGCATTACTTTTTTTTTATGAAAGTAATAGCTTCCATAATGAGTTTATGGGCTTTAACAAGAACAAGGCAACTGATGTAATTTAACTTTTTACTAGTTTAATTAATGGGTTTAACTTAATGATGAGTAAAATATAAACCTATCTTACAATATAGCTGGCAATCATAAAGTGACAAATTTACAAGCTAGAATAAAGAATTGTTAATCACATGCTGATTTTATTACCTGTACTGATCATTACTTAAACCTCCTACACAATATCCACTTCAAAAGATTCCTGAGTTTACAGAGTATTTTGATAAATTAAGGACTTGGTTAATGCATTGAGGAGGCCATCAAAACTTATGACTGCATTAAAAACTTTTCAGTCATTAAATAACACGTTGATTGGAATTAGACTTATTTTCCCAATACTCTAAGTAAAAAATTAAAAGTTTAAATTGCTTACTATATAAAAATACATTTTAGTATGCCTTTAGAATTTGAAAATGAGTTACAGTTATGACTTAAAGTTCAAAATTAAGTAGTTTATAGACATATTTAAACAAATTTCTTGTCTTAAAATTACTTCATAAATTGATAGGACTAATAAAATATTTGGATCTTGGAAAAAAATACCGTATTGGTAACTAGGAAAAATTTGTTCCTAACATAAAAAAATAAAAAGTAAAGATAGTTTTTTACATTCAATCAAATTTAAAACAGCAAAAAATAAATCTTTTTTATTATTCTCATCCATATAATTTCAGTTCAAAATAAAGAATCTAGTTTTGGAATTCTAACTGTACTTTTTATACTAGCTATACTGTAAGAAATAATGAGTGGAATGAGTACAGATGCAGCTTATAAAAATTTCTCAAAGAAACAACATAAAAACCTGAAGAACAGGATACTTACGAGACTTTATTACTAAGAATATAGGGGATAATATTGTAAAGAATTTCAAGTCTTTTAGGATTTTTAAAGTAAACGTATTGATTCCAGCATGATTGATTTTGAATAAAGTTTTTAATCAGAGAGCTTTCTGCAGACTTATTAATTTATGAAATATCTTCTTAAGACATCATAAAATCAAATAAACTTAATAGAATCATCTAATGTAGTGGATGATATTTAGAAGGAGAATTTCAATCCAGGAAAGGTCTAATTGCATGTAAAGATGTTAATTTAAATGTCAGTAGAGACATTCATTTTCTCAAACCTCTTGTTGTTAATAAGTTGATAGTAAAAAAAGAATCATGCTTGAAACTTTCTTAGTTAAATAACTCTTATTTTGCAATAGTATTTAACAGATTGTTACAACTTCAAGCGTTGACGTTCATATAGTTGTTTAAAGATAGTAAATGTATACTAAGATTAATATAAGCAAAGAGAGACAGTAAAATTTAAATATTATGAACATCAAAAAGCAATTTAATGATTGTATAGATCAGTGTGTTCCAAGCACATGTCATCTATGTCGCATACGGTTATTTCAGCGACGAAATATCAAAATAACTTCAATAAAAAAATAAAGTAATACTTAGATAAATATTGTAATATAAATTTTAATTAAATTCAAAATTAAAAATCAGGTTCAAGCTTTTAAAAATAACACAAATTTCTAAATATCTTTCATTTTCACAAGTAATAAGTAATTTTTCCTCCTTATAAATTTTTTTTCTTAATTCCGGATAGTTATCATTCATTAATTAGGCAAAATTAAGCATTAAAATCTCTACTTCCTCTTGCAAACAAACAATGAACCTTCCGATATTGGGATTTGGCAGCTGCATGTGTAAGTTTATCCCTCTATGCCAAGCTTTAATACTATTTGTTGTTCGAGGAATCCTATTTAAGCATCTTGATTAGACAAACCAGAAATTGATTTCAAAACGAGAAGCTTCTCCAATTTCACCTAAATAAGTACCTCTAAAATATATTAAAAATTCTTCAAAAAAACTTTGCAGGCTGTTAGAAGAAATAAATCTTAAAATGTATGCAAACGATCCATAAACACGAATCAGATGTATATATGGTAAATTTATGAAAATTTTAAGTTTTATTTATGATAGGATTTTCATTATATTCTGACGTATATCCCAACATTTGTATCTTTCTATATAAGTACTAAGAATAATGAAATGTGCAGTCTAAAAACTCAACAGGTATCTTTAAAGACAGACAATATATTTTTTAAAGCGACTTCAAAATTTACAATGACAATTTTGGAATTGAATAAAGCATTATCTTTCAAATAATACATAATTTTCTTTAATTCTTCTCGCTTTTATCGGACATTAATACAAATACTAGTGCATGGAATTTTCCAAAAATAAATCCTTGTATAGTTAATAGTTGTTAAAAAGATTGCGGTGAAGTTTTAAATGTGCCATCAATCAAAATCACAGTTGATTTTTTCAATATATTTCTTCAATTCATCACTATAGAAGATGACATACCGATCTTCAGACTAATCTCCAAAATCAGACTGCAAGAATTGATCACCATTTAATGTTTTTGAAGAATCATTTTTATGTCATGTATTCCGTTTGTCAAATAGCCATTTCTTTTATTCTTTTGCTCGTTTGAAAAATGAAGTATATTTTCTTTAGAATAAAAATGAGCTAATAAATCATTGAGTAAACTACTTGTTGCATTATTTAAAAATTGGCGAAAATGTTCATTTGTGCTTTTACATGTTTCTTTTAGTTTATTGTATTCAATAATGGCCAATCTTGTAGTTTCTGGTTCACTGCATGTATGATTTACACTTCTAGTTATTTTAAAATCTATGTTTAATTATATGCTTCCTTTGCGTCTCCACCTTGTAATAAAATCGTTCATTTTGTCTTTTCTATAAATATATTTATCTAAAACCAACAGCTCTTTTCCTCTTTGAGATAGAATAAAATTCATTAAAGGTGAAATTAAAATTCACAATAAAACCTGTCACTAAAATATCCGATGATTCCTAGCGCTGAAATATCCCGGGCCAAAATTATAATATTATGAACATGTAAAAAGGCGATTAATGATTGTATAGACCAGTGTTTGCCAAGCATATGTCATCTATGTACCATTTAAACAATCAAAAATCCTCGATTGATTTTCACAATAAATATTATAGAAACATACGGTGTAAATTGATTAAAATTATAAAAATATAAAAAATCAATCCTTTTTAGCATCAATATTTTAATAAAATAGATAAAATTAAAAACGTGTATTATTTTCCAAAAAAGTCGTATGCCCACCTTGAAAAACACTGGTATAGATATAAGACTTTATTTTTACTTAATGAAAAATCACGAAAACTTTGAAATTTTAGTATATTTTAATCTTCAGTAATTCTGGTACATTTATTCTAATATAAAAATGACTCCATTTTAATTTTGTAACTTCTTATCAGTAAATATTATTCTTATGGAAGGCATACCAAACAAAATAAATATGTACAAGAAGATTATTTATAATCTATCTACTACTACTAATACTATCTAAAAATAAAAAATAGGTGGACGTTTAATAGCAAAGAGAACTCATTTTAAAGATTCAAAGTTTAAAATTGCCTGATTTTAGTGATCGGTTTAAGAAAATATTTTTAATTAAACATTTACCCCAGGATATATCAATAAATAATCATTTTTTAGAAAATTTAAGAAATTTTAATAAATAACCCTAAAAATAGATATATTTGATTATCACGTCACAGTAACTAAAAACAAATTTCTTGGGTTAAAACTTCAGTTATTATCCAGATGTTTCGGCACTTATATACACCCCCATAATCAATTACCAATCAATTTTAAATAAGATAAATGATTTCTTGATTGTTATTTAAACCATTACATATATATTATAATTAAAATAAAAATTAATTCATTAATTTAAATTCTTTTAACTACAAAAGCTTTTATAAACTTTTAAAAACAGAAAATGACGCAAATTTGGTTGGTCAGAAAATCGGATCGATTCCATCCGAAAAAATATGTTGATGTAGATCAAATATAATTCATAGAGCAAAATTTGATTCTCAAAATAAAGGATTATATTTTAGATGTCCTCCAAACAATTGCAGGAATCAGATTTCTATTAGAAAAAAAACTTTTTTTGAGTAAGTCATTTATCAATTTCGCAAATTTTGATAATTATTTATTTTTTTTATTCGTGACAACCAAAAAAAAAAGAATTACAGTTTAAATTACGAGTGTTTTCACCAAATTCAATTGTTTTTTGAAAAAGCAATCAACAAATACAAAATATAATGAAAAATTTAATATATTAATCATTCCTTTTTTTATTCAAAAATTTATTCTTCCCAAGTTCTTCCAAATCGTTAAAATTTATTAAATTTTACTGAAAAATCATATTAGAGTAAAACTTGTCTAACTCGACAAATTTGGTTCCGAAAAAATTCTTCTGGGTTAGGCAGGTTTCCCTATATAAAGAGGGGAAGAAAAAACTATTAACTTATTTTTTTATTTAAATAATCATCAATCGGCCTTTGAATTCTTTTTAGAGCTTTAGATTTCACATATTCATCTTAAACTTCTGTCATCTTAACCAGTAAAGATGGTTCCTGCTGTATCGAGAAGCTCTTGAGCTTTCCAATCATTTTCATCGCTTCTCGATGACATATTTCTTTTCCCAAAGAATTATTATTGGTCAAATAATTATAAAATTCAATTACATTATTGTTAACTTCTTCTTGTTCGCAATTAGTATATTCATCAACAAAAGAGTTAGCAATTCAAAGAGAATAGTCTGCAATACATATTTGAAAATTCAGATTTTTGTCATAATTAACAATATAACCTTGGCTAATTCCCAAATCCTGCATATATAACCTAACATCATCTAAACTTCAAAAATAACAATTGTATCGACCAGATGTACTTCTTCGGAAGAACAAAAACTGGCTTTTATAAAACAACTTTTTATACATGAGTTGCTAACAAGATCCCAATGGCATCCAATACAGGAAAGTCTTTATAAACTTTTGAAAAACACCAATATCATCTATCTCTAAGATTAAAGACCTTAAAAGCATCTTGCAATATTACGATTTAACCGTGTTTATGATCCCTTGATCTAATGGTTAAACAAAAGATGTCATATTGGGTGGAAAAAAGACGATCTTAATATTTTTGGTTCAATAAGGAAGTAACTAGTTGTATTATCAAGGAACTCTAATATTTTCCTATTTTTCTTTCCATCTGTACATTAAGCCTTTTAAGGAATAATTTAAAAATCGATTATATTATCCATGGGTTCTTATTATTCTCCCATTTAAGAGGCAAGTTGGATCTCAATATATTTTCTTTCTTAAATATTGGTGGATAAGCAGGGTTTTCTATTACCAAAGGTTTCAGCTTTTCTCCAAGCAAATTACATCAAAATAAAACGCTCAATCGCTCGTTAGAAAGCTCTCCTATACATTAATTATCTTTCTCAACAAATGAATTTAAAGGCAACATTCTGTTTAAAATCTACTTTCGTCGGCATTGAATATATCTTTTAGATAGTAGCTTTTAATTATATCCTTAAAATTTGACAGCCATTCTTGTACATCTTCTATATTGACATCCGCTCTTTTTCCATATATCATTTTGCAGCTAATCAAATTTCTTATCTTATACAACTAAAAGCACCCATTACTTGCAACGAAATAATTAATTTCATGTTTTTTTTTGCAATTATTAATGCATTTTCTTGCAGAAGAGGTCTGGTAATAGAAACGTTTTCAGTTCTTAATTTTGTATAAAAGTCTAAAGATAACTTATTTAATTCAACGTGCTTGAGTGTAGCGATTCTATTGACACAAACGGATTATCTGCAACTTTATAGGCTTTGAGGATTGTAACTTTCTTGGATCTAATACTATAGATTGTTGATATCGATATCCCATACTCTATTTGTATATTACTTAAAGGAATATATCTTTCAATTTCTTTTATAACTGCTATTTTTTATGCCAATGATAATTCTTTGCTTTTTTTTTAGATTTTTGACATTGTTACTCTGGGTATAAATAAGACAAAAACGAAAATTTCCTTAGTTTTATAGGATTCTTATTTTGAAAGTATTTCTCAATATATTTAATTATAAAAACAAACAAAAAATATTTATTTTTTCGAGTTAGGCAGGTTCTCTGAGTTACAAAATTCCTAGTTAGACGAATTTTACTGTACTAAAGGTTATATTGATAAAAGAAAATAAAAATTATCAACTTACACTTATTGAATCATTATTTTACTAAAATACTGTATAAGCTCATTTTATAGATTAAGAAGAATCTTTCAAGTGTGTAACTAAAACTTCATCTAGTAATATTTTTTATAGCCAAACTATCGCTAATAACTTTTTTATTAGCTATGATGCCAAATATACTCCCGCTTAGCTTTTATTTCTTACAAACAGACCTAAAAAACACATTTGATATTTTAATATATCAACGTCTATATCCATAGTCGGATCATGTAAAAAAAACCGCACAAAAGATGATCATGTAAAAAAAAACCGCACAAAAGATGATCATGTAAAAAAAAACCGTATAAAAGATGATCACGTAAAAAAAAAACCGCACAAAAGATGATCAAGTAAAAAAAACACAAAATAAAAAAAAATAATCTTTAAATAATGAATAAAGATTCTCAAAAACGTCTCCTCTTGTGTTTTCGCGCAATAAAAATTCATAAAGATAGAATTTCAAATCACTCTTTTTTGTGCCTTTCATACTTTTTATTCTCAACTTTATTTTTTTCCACCATGATTCGATGTTCTGCGTATGAACGCCATTTTCAGGATTTAAAAAATGAAGAGATTAAGCATTACAGAGTAATGCTTAAAATTCATGAAGACTTGAGAATAAGCTCGCTACTTATCAAAAAATTATAGTAGTCACAGGTAAACAAACCATGATAATAATTGGAAGCAGTGTCGCTGCATCCCGATTATCCACAATTGTCAAAAAACCTTTAGTTGGAATAAAACTAATGTCCGCTATTCCAAAAACCCAAACTTTTAAATTGGACAATTCCTCGGTGATTTTTAGTTTTGTGTGAAAATAGACTTTAATGTATTTGACATACTACGCCTTCACCACCAAGCCTTATAGGAATAGTCAAAAAATATTTTTGAATTATTTCTCTTATTTTTTGGTGTATCGCTATTAGGGTTGGCCTACTAACAGATAAATCTTTTTGAGTTTGATTTATTTGTTCTTCTTTAGAACATCTGTAAAAAACTTCTAAAAAAGTTTTCAAATCAATTTTTAAAGAGTTTAAAAAACTACCTCTTCGAATTAAAACTCTTTTTCTGTATTGAGAACAAAATGTTTTCTCACATTTAAAAATTTGCCCATCTTAGTTTTGACCATCTTTTTTAAGAGCCATTTCTTGATAGCAATTAAGACACCCCATTCTTGAGGAAAGTAACTTTTTTCCTTTAAGAAAAGCAATATTAATTTCAGTACTTCCTGCTAGCAAATTTCGTAATGTTTCTTCGTTATATGTATACATAAGGGTTTTTATATTCGTATATTTTTTTAATCCTTATCATGTAAAAAAAACGAACATGTATAATTTTTTTACATGATCCCAATACTATTGTTCTTCAAAAAATTCATTTATTTTTGTTATTTCCCTTTCTTACTTTAACGTCATTTGAATAATTTACTCGCTATCTTTTTCTGCCCATGATTAATTACTTTAAAGAATCACTAATTAATTATGAAAAATGATAAAATTTAACAATGTTAACTTTTTTTATTATATTCTGCTTTTATCTTTATTTTTTATGAACCATTCAACACTTTCTTTTATACTTTCCTTCATTAATACAAATTTATAATCCGGATATAAATTTCGTAACTTTTTATTAGATGCTGTCTTTTTATACTGACCATCGGAGAATGAATCATCAAACTAATTTTATAAAATTTTTCTAACTTTTATTGATGTAGGCTTTTTTTCTGCGGGGAATGATTCCACTATCAGTTTCCCTACCTCTCCTATACTTATTTCTTCTTCTGGGTCAACAGATAATATAATAGGAGAGGTAGAATTATAGTCCATTATTAATTTTTTAATGAGACGAGCAACATCCTAAATAATTATACCAAAATTTACGTAGCTATATATAAATTGTCTTAATGGTTTACCTGAACCAAGAATAATCAACGGCTTATGTTCACTGGCTGCTATCTCAGCTTTATGAATTAATGCAGGTATAACATGGGCAGTTTGAAGATTGTAATTATCATTAGGCCCATAAATATTGCAAGGTATTATACAAAAGAATAAGGTTTTGGATGATTTCTCATTGTAACATCGACTTAAAATTTCCAAATTTCTTTTTGCGTAAGAATAACCAAAGTTAGAATCATGAGGAGGTCCATCATGTAACATATCTTCTGTAATTGGATATTCCGTTTTATCAGGAAATATACACGTAGAAAGGCAAGATAAGCATTTTTCAACTTGATACAAATAACAACAATCAAGAACATTTTCATTCATCTTCATGTTGTTTTTCTTAAATTTAAAAATTATTTACGTACATTTGAAGATTGTTGTTCATATTTTTAAACAATCCTCCAACTTCAGCAGCTAAATGTATAACATGAGTTGGTTTTATACGTTCGAATAAAAGTTGGACTTGTTTCTTCTTCATTAAATTTGCGTCTTGGGATGAAACGAAAAACCATTCATCTTTATCGTTTACTACTTCTTTAAGTGCAGAACCTAACAATCCGGACCCACCAGTTACCAATATTTTTTTTGGCATTATTTCACGCAGAAAAACTAATACAATTTCACCTCAATGCACGCAAGATTTCTCGTAAATACGAGCAAGCGCAAAACGTATAATGAGAGAAAGAGGAGTAGTTTAATTTGTTTTACACTTTTATTTAGAATCCGAGACATGAAGCTCTTAGAAAAATTTTTGTTGGTGGTTTGAAAAGAGAAACTAATGATGACACCTTTAGAGAATATTTTTCACAATTTGGGCTCTTAACTGATAGTGTTGTTATAAAAGACAAGGAAAAAATTTCCAGAGGGTTTGGTTTTATTTCCTACGAAACTCCAGATATTGTAGATGAAGTATTAATGAAGAGACCTCATATGGTTGATGGTAAAGAAGTAGATATCAAACGGGCAACACCTAGGAATCCTTATGGTTCTGGGATGAGTAGTGCTTCCAGGGATAACCAGAGATCTTTCAAGCTTTTTATAGGAGGACTTCACAAGGATACCACAGCTGACGAATTAAGAGAATATTTTGATTCAAAGTATGCAAAACTCGGTAGTGTTCAAGAAATAGAAATAAAAAGGAATAATGAGGGTGAATCCAGAGGATTTGCTTTTATTCTTTTTGATAGTTTTGATATACCTGAAAAAGCTCTTTTGGAAGACGATGAAATAGTTTTTCATGGAAAAAGATGTAATATCAAAACCGCCATACCTAAAGACCAGCAATCAAAAGGCGCCAATGGAACATTTCAGCCCAAGAATCATAATTTACCATATAATGAAGGTAAATCTAGAGAACAAAATTCTGGCTATTCAAATGAACGCAGATTTGATAGAGGTGATGCAAGAAGGAGAAATGAACTTCCTCCTAGAACTTATGATTACGAACCTTACTATCATCCTTACGCGACGTATCCAAATGGTAATCCTCAACAAGTAAACAATAATAACATGCCACCTATGGGAGGAAGGAACTCAAGATATCGGCCAGAAATGTCTCATAACATGGATTCTATGGGATTGCCTCCAAGACCAATGTCGATGGCCCATTCGCATCAAATTTCATCAATTCGTCCTTCAACTTTTGAAAGATTCAATGATCCGCGTTATCCAAGTCCCAATCAGCGTACAAATTACTATAATCATTTAGCTCCACAAATGAGACAGATGTCAGGCTTAACCAATAGATTGCCTCCTTTGAATTCTGGTAGTTACCAGAATCCAAACATTCCTTCATATCCATCGAGGCCAGTAATGTCTGGGGATCGTAACCATCCATATTGAAAGGAAAGTAAGTTGTTTGCTTTATATATATAAATAATGTTTGTCAAGTTGTTAAATATTTATAGGTTAAGACAAATGGGATAAATGTAGTAGTATAGTGACGAATAATATATCAATATGTTGCAAATAAATTTTTTTGAAATTGATGAGGTTGTTCCTCTAGGATAAGAATTGTTTACGTAAGAGTTGTAATAATAGGTTGAATGTATGTTGGATAATTAAACGATTATTTAATGTGGTTGTTTTGTTTGATGGAAAAGTGGTAGAAGAAGTTTAGTTTTGTTAATTTTAATTAATTTTATTTTAGAGTAATGAATTTGTTCCAACCTGGAGAGGATTATAAGGTAATTTTTTTATCTGATCTGGTTATTCATTAAAATTGTTTGTATATGGTTTAAAGTTTATTAATGAAAATTTATATTTTTTAGTTCAAGACTAAGGAATTTGTTATATTTTATAATTTCAAATCATTATTAACGAAAAGTAACAATTAAATCCATTTTGAAGAATTTATTCGAAGTTCTGTTACATCTTGTATGTAAATAGTAATAATAGTGTTTTGTGAATGTATTAAGACTATTTTTAATATTTATATTGAAAATACGTATTGATTAATTCTAAATTTTACTAATTTTTTTTTGTCAGGTATACATTTGAGAATTATTTTATTACTATAGAATCAAATTTAATTGACATCAAAAATAAAATTTTTAATATTTTATAATAAATTACTAATTTTAATTTAGTTTGTCATTCTTAATTAACTATTTGAAAATACAATTTGTAATTTTGACAATGAAAATATATGAACGGTTGTATCTACTGCCCAAAAATACTTAATTTAAATATTTTAAAACTAACTAATATTATGTATTACTGATTGCAATAACTTTTTTTATTGTTTTCTATTATTTTATGTTTTCTTCTAGTTAGTTGTTATTCAGAACAACTAAAGAAACTAAATACTTATATTATTTTGAAAGTATTTGATTAAAAATATTAAGTTTTCTAAATTTATATAAAAGGCTTTAAAAACACAATTTAAACCTTTGATGACATAATAATTGCAACAATAACATAAAATTTCATAATGGATATTTGAGTAAACCATGGAAAATTAATTTTTTTTTATTTATTCTAGTTTTTTTAAAATCAGTTTTTAACTTTATTTTTCGTTCGGAACTGGAAACAAGTTCTTTGACTTTTCTTATTCGTCATAAAATTTATCGAGTTTATGTTTGTTTTAAATATTTAGGTTATATTGCCACCATTATCAGTAAGATAACTATCAGATTATTTTAAAACTTAATTTTTTTGAATTTTTTATATTTTGAATCAGTTTGAATCAGTTTGAAGCCATTGTAAGTTATAAATATACCCTTTTATCTGTTTTATACAAAAAAATTAAAAATTTCAAATAAAAGAATATGATTTTTAATGTTCAAAAATTTCAAACAACCCTATAATATTCTCTAATAAGAATTTATTATTATTAATTTAAACTTTAGTATTCAGATATATAATTGTAATAATGTTTAATTTATTATTTTTTATAAGAAATTATCAGTTTATACTTATTTCATGTGTTATAATTAATGATACTAATTTGAAAAATACTCAGATCTGTTTCTTCAAGCTATTTCAACTTTTAATTAGCTGGTATCCTTTTTTTTATTATTATATTTTTTTGGAGTAATGAATGCCGATTTTCTAGTTATAGATTTCGGATTATGTTTACTATAGCCCCCCCGCTAGAGGAAAATCTAGATGGTTTTTAAAAATTTTAATGATAGTTTTACGTTAATAGGGGTGTTTAGTCGCGGGATTTTTTTTTGGAATTATTGGATGACTTTTTTTTTGGAAGTCATGCGTCATATTTATTTCTTCATTATTGCGAATTCGTTATATAAAATAAAACTATTTAATAGAAAATCAATGATTTATTTAATTTACGTAAGAAAAAACTATTTGTAATAATTTATTAACTATAAATATCACTATTAACAGCATTTTAAAAATGTTAAAAATAAAAAATATTAAAAAAAAAATAATTAGGGCTATTAATTAATCATAACCAATTTTCTTTAGGGCCACCAAGAAACCTCCCCACAAATTCTTCTTGTTTTGCCTCCTCCATATATAGTACCAAAGGAATTCATAAATTTCTTTAGCGTTTCTATTGCGAGGAA
>CAKKLC010003654.1:11812-22910 GCA_918559645.1 Ceratonova shasta | reverse complement strand
AAATATTGTATGTTAGCAAAAAACATTAAATTTATAATAAAATCCGGTTTTATACGAATACATCTCAAAGTTACTTCTCGTTATTATACTATAATTGGGGTATAAATTATACATTCAATTTTTGTAAAGACAATTTGTTTGGTTTGTGTCCAAAATTCATCGCTTTTTACGTTAAAATTAAGTTTTTTTAAAATTTAACTAATTTTTGTTACGAACATTTTTTCACCAAAATGGTAGCGAAAAATGACAACACAGAAAAAATAAAATGCCATACTTTAGATGAAAAATATGCAATCGTTCAATTTATTAAAAAAATCCCACCTAAACTCAATCAGAATCGGCAAAAATATTTGGGATATCAATAGGGTGTATAAATTTTATTTTAAATAAAAAAAGTACGAATCATACCGAATCATAATGATTTGTTAAACAATAGTAATATTGATAGAAAAAATGTGTCGACTGTAAGAAAAAAAACACTTTTAGAAGACGATTTGTAACATTGGTTTATTGATTTGTGAAATAAAAATAAGTCTATCACAAATGATGGACTACAACTCGCAGCGTTAAATCTTGCGCAAAAATATACTTTACCTCATTTAAAGCTTCAAGTACATGTTTAACGTAATTTAAAGAAAGATATTAAATAAAATCTTTAGTTATTTGTGGAGATGAAACATTGATTGATGAGACTGTTATTGTAGCAAATTGTCAAGATTGTTTCAATACACCTTCGTCATACAAGCCGGAAGATATTTTTAATTCAGATTAAACCGCGCTATTCTTCAAATGTCCTGCAAAAAATACACTTGATTTATCAAAAACCCGAAGTTTGCGGAAAATTTTCTTAAGTAAGAATTATAATATTATTTACCGCAAATCATAGTGGAGAAAAATTGTCCCAGTAATTATAGAGAATTCTCAAAATCAAATATGATTGAAACTTGTAGATAGATCTTTAGACTCTGTAATTTAAAAATGTTCAACAAAAGATTAGATGAACAAGTAGATAATAAAAGATGTCCTTAATAATTATAATGAGTATTTTAAATTCCAAAACAAACATGTTTTGTTCATATTAAATAACGTCCCTTGTCATTTTATTGAAAATAACTTTTCTAACATTAAAAATAGATTTTTACCTTAAATACAACATCTAAAACACATCCTCTTTACTGGGGAGTAATAAGATCCTTTAAATCTAAATATAAAATGTTTTTCATGCAGAAAGCTACATTTAGCGATGAAACGATGGATATGGAAGGTTTCAGTAAAAAAATTTAAGATATCGGATGCAATAATTTTAATAAACAGAGCATGGAATGAAGTAAAAGTTGAAATGTTACAACATTTTTTTTAATAAAGCCTGGGTAAACTTTGTTGTGCCGCAAAAAAATTTTTTGGACTCGAAACGGAAGAAAAAAATAAGAATGATAAAAAAAGAATTAACTGAAACCGCAGCCGAATATGGCAACATAGAAGATTAATATTTTCATGATTTTGCTATATGCCAAGATTACTCGGATAACTTATTCAATGAGAATCATATTTAGAATAATTTATATTTGATAATGGAAGAAGGATGTTCGGAGAAAGAAATTTAAGATGAAAAAGAAGACGAGTTATAATTGGATATAATGATGCCATATTTAGTTTGGAGAAAATTCAAAAATATTTGATTTCAATTAATTCAAAAGGACTTGAGCATGTATATAAGTTACAAGAAGCATTGATGGAAAAAAGTGGCAGAGGAAAACAAGTAGCAAGATAACAGACTTTTTAATAAAACCTTGATTAAATTTTTTTTAGTTTAATTTTTTTAATAAGATAAGTCAGAGTAGATCGTATTTTTTACACCTTTAGCGCCAACTCACGACATGCTATCATACATAGATTTTTTTTGGTAGTATGAATATGTTATATTTAATAACTATTATTGTTTTTTAAAAAGTTTATACAGGCCTCAGTAATTATAAAACCCGAAATCATCCGATAATTATATATAAACAAGATATCATTTGGATTTTTATGCCTAAAGCATTTTTTCCTAATAATTTACTTTTATTTTAAACGGATAAAAATTCTAGAAAAACCATTTTGTGATTTTCTTATATGTGCATAAAAATAAAAAAAAATATTTTCGTGTTTTTTCTTTTGCTAAATAAATTGACTGTAATTAAAGTATAGAAAATTTAATAAAATAATTTTATTATTTATTTTAGGTGTTAAATATTTTATAACCAGAAAAATATTAAAATTTTTATAAAATCCGATTTTATACGAATACTTCTTATAATTTATTCTTGTTAATGTATCATTATTTGAGTGTGAATGATAATTAAAATACAGTAAACAGTAAAATATTTTTTTTACATTCTAAAATATTAAAATATTGTATAGCTAATAGAAATATGAAATTATTCATAAAATCCGATTTTATACGAATACTTCATTTAATTTATTCTTTTTAATATATTATTATTTGAGTATGAATGATAATTAAAATATAGGAAACAGTAAAATATTTGTTTATACATTCTAAAATATTAAATATTGTATAGCTAAT
Source organism: Ceratonova shasta (assembly GCA_918559645.1). Taxonomy (NCBI): domain Eukaryota; kingdom Metazoa; phylum Cnidaria; class Myxozoa; order Bivalvulida; family Ceratomyxidae; genus Ceratonova; species Ceratonova shasta. The sequence goes on along the minus strand of CAKKLC010003654.1, from coordinate 20,344 downwards.
AGAAACATGAAATTATTCATAAAATCCGACTTTATACGAATACTTCATTTAATTTATTCTTGATAAAATATGATTATTTTAGTATTAATGATAATTAAAATATAGGAAACAGTAAAATATTTTTTTTTACATTCTAAAATATTAAATATTGTATAGCTAATAGAAACATGAAATTATTCATAAAATCCGATTTTATACGAAAACTTCTTATAATTTATTCTTGTTAATTTATCATTATTTGAGTATGAGTGATAAATAAATATTCGAAACACGGTAAAATAATTTTATTGTGCATTTTCAGTCATTAATTATTATTAAGTTACAAAAACATTAAATTTATTATAAAATCCGATTTTATACGAATACTTCTTATAATTTATTCTTGTTTAAATATGATTATTTGAGTATAAGTGATAAATAAATATTCGAAACATGGTAAAATAATTTTATTGTGCATTTTCAGTCATTAATTATTATTAAGTTACAAAAACATTTAATTTATTATAAAATCCGATTTTATACGAATACTTCTGATAATTGATTCTTATTAATATATTATTATTTGAGTATGAATGATAATTAAAATATAGGAAACAGTAAAATATTTTTTTTACATTCTAAAATATTAAATATTGTATAGCTAATAGAAACATGAAATTATTCATAAAATCCGATTTTATACGAATACTTCTTATAATTTATTCTTTTTTAAATATGTTTATTTGAGTATTAATGATAATTAAAATATAGGAAACATAGTAAAATAATTTTATTGTGCATTTTAAGTTATTAAATATTATTTAGTTGCAAAAACATTTAATTTATTATAAAACCCGATTTTAAACGAATACTTCATTTAATTTATTCTTTTTAATATATTATTATTTGAGTATGAATGATAATTAAAATATAGGAAACAGTAAAATATTTTTTTATACATTCTAAAATATTAAATATTGTATAGCTAATAGAAATATGAAATTATTCATAAAATCCGACTTTAAACGAATACTTCATTTAATTTATTCTTGATAAAATATGATTATTTTAGTATTAATGATAAATAAAATATAGGAAACAGTAAAATATTTTTTTATACATTCTAAAATATTAAATATTGTATAGCTAATAGAAATATGAAATTATTCATAAAATCCGATTTTATACGAATACTTCATTTAATTTATTCTTGTTAATATATGATTATTTGACTACGAATGATAATTAAAATATAGGAAACAGTAAAATATTTGTTTATACATTCTAAAATATTAAATATTGTATAGCTAATAGAAACATGAAATTATTCATAAAATCCGATTTTATACGAAAACTTCTTATAATTTATTCTTGTTAATTTATCATTATTTGAGTATGAGTGATAAATAAATATTCGAAACACGGTAAAATAATTTTATTGTGCATTTTCAGTCATTAAATATTATTAAGTTGCAAAAACATTAAATTTATTATAAAATCTGATTTTATACGAAAAAGTCAATAAGTCATCTCTTGTTATTATGCTATTAATTGGGTATAAATGATAATTAAAATACAGAAAATGTAATAAAATAATTTTATTATCAATTTTAGTTATTAAATATTTAATATCTACAAAAACATTAAATTTATAATAAAATCAAATTTTATTAGAATACTTCTCTAAATTTATTTGTTTTATTGCCCATTCGATACTAATGATAATTAAAATATAGGAAACAGTAACAAAATTTTATTGTGTATTTTTAGTCATTAAATATTTAATATCTACAAAAACATTAAATTTATAATAAAATCAAATTTTATTAGAATACTTCTCTAAATTTATTTGTTTTATTGCCCATTCGATACTAATGATAATTAAAATATAGGGAACAGTAACAAAATTTTATTGTCCATTTTTAGTCATTAAATATTCAATATCTACAAAAACATTAAATTTATAATAAAATCAAATTTTATTAGAATACTTCTCTAAATTTATTTGTTTTATTGCCCATTCGATACTAATGATAATTAAAATATAGGGAACAGTAACAAAATTTTATTGTCCATTTTTAGTCATTAAATATTCAATATCTACAAAAACATTAAATTTATAATAAAATCTAATTTTATTAGAATACTTCTCTAAATTTATTTGTTTTATTGCCGATTAGATACTAATGATAATTAAAATATAGGGAACAGTAACAAAATTTTATTGTCCATTTTTAGTCATTAAATATTTAATATCTACAAAAACATTAAATTTATAATAAAATCTAATTTATTTAGAATACTTCTCTAAGTTTATTTATTTATGTTGTTCTTTTACTTCTGTATTAATCATAATTAAAATATAGGGAACAGTAACAACATTTTATTGTCCATTTTAAGTTATTAAATATTGAATATCTACGAAAACATTAAATTTATAATAAAATCAAATTTATTTAGAATACTTCTCTAAGTTTATTTATTTATGTTATTCTTTTGCTTCTGTAAGAATCATAATTAAAATATAGAAACCTAATATATTTATTTAAAGTACTTAATATTTTATAGATGGAAAAAAATTAAATTTAAATAAGATTTTAAATTACAGAGTTTACATATCAAAGTGAGAAAGATTAATAATAATCTTTTGGCGGGAAAATTTTACATATCAAAGTGAGAATTTAAGACAAAAAAATTTCTTTTATTGATTTATAATTTAAATAATACAAGATTATTAATTTAGCTTAAAATGATAATTAATTTAATAAACGTGTTAAATGGTTAAAAATATGAGTAGGGAAATTAGGGAATCGATTATACATCAAAATGTTATTGGTACAAGTGCAAAAGAAATTAGCGAAAATCTTAAAGTTCCGATTTCTACGGTATATCGAATCATCAAAAAATTTGAACTAACCGGAAAAATACAAAGAGAAAATAAAGGTGGAGTCATAAATATAAAATTAACATCTGAGATATCTAAGTTTGTTAAAGAGACCATAGATAATGAAGCAGATATTACTCTTAAAAATATTGGGCAAAAGTATTTCAGCAATTCAATGTCAATATCTCGATAAGCTCAATCAATATTCGTATTAAAGGTTTTAATTATTCATTCAAAAGAATGGTTAAGTTGCCTGCCATAAAAGTTTGGGACGAAATATTAAAAACATCCGAGAATATTCTCGGATGTTTTTGAATATGTTATCTATGGTGGATGATAAAAAAATATTTTTTGTTGATGAAGTAGGATTTCAAGTTTGTATGAGATATAAGAGGTAGATCACACATAGGAACAACACCATCAACAATTTTTCCAGTAAGTAACACTAAAACTTATCAATTTGTGCTTCCATCAATAATTTTGGTGTTAAATATTTTAAGGTGCATAAACAAGCATTTAATGGATCAACTTTTACAGGTTATATTGAAGAATTCTTTGATACGCTTGGTTTACTAGGAATTGAAAACAGCGTCATAATTTGTGATAACGCGTCCATTCATAAGACGGCACAAGTAAAAGCAGTATTTAACAAAACATTAAATTTAATAATTTTCTTGCTCCTTATTCTCCTATGCTAAACCCAATTGAGAAAATATTTTCAAAATGGAAAAATATCTTAAAATCAGGAAAACCAATAAATAAAAATTATTTTATTGAAAAAATTGATTTTGTTGTAAAATCAATTACAGTTGAAGACTGCAAAAATTGTTATCTTCATAGGAAGAAGGAAATAAATGCGTTCGCATTCTGATTTTTTTTAATATTTATTAATTTATTATTTTTGCATAATTAAAAAAATAATAAATTCTCACTTTGATTTGCAAGGTTTCTCACTCTGATATGTAAAATTTTCCCGCAAAAAGATTATTATTAATCTTTCTCACTTTGACTTGTAAACGCTGTAATACTTCTCATAGTTTATTTTTTTTATTGTATTTTTACTTTTGCTTGAAGAAAAAATTAAATTTATATTAAAATCCTATTTTATATGAATTTTTATTACAATTTTTGTTATATTATTAATATAACTTATATATGAATGATAATTAAATTATCAAAAAATTATATTAAGATTTTTTTATTTTAATTTTAGGGAATTAATATTTTATGTAAGTTCAGTATCATAATTTTTATGCATATAGTTAAAGCTATAAATTGACTCAAAAATGTATAATTACAAAATTTGAAATGATTTTAAAATAGGGAGCTATTTAGATTTATCCAAGGTAAAAATAATAAAGATGAAAATAGTTTTTTTATATAAAATATCACTGACCGACGATTCGCCGGAAAATTTTCCGACATTTTGCCTGAGAATTAAAGAAAAAAAAATCTACCTAAATGTTTAATCATCTAATTTAAACTTCAGATTGTTGACCAAAACATCCAAATACTCAACAATAGAGTATTTCTCAAAATTTCTTAATATTTCCTTTAGATGTTGGTAAGTGTTCTTGGTACGAATCTTGGTAATACCCATTTTCAGATTTGAAATTTTTAAATTTGTCTTGTTTTCTTGTTTTATGATGACTTTAAGGCATTTAAATAGACTTTGGTTTGCAATGATGCACTTAGAATTCAGGCTTCAATGCCAAGACTCAAGACTATTAGTTGCTGTGAGAACATTTAGCAACATTCTGTCATACACAGACCAAAATCTTATACTTTTGGTTGAACTCGCCCATGCCGGGTCTAAGTATTGAGTTTCGAAATAATCAAAAATTAATTTTATTCTATCCAAGTCTGGTATTTGGTTAATTTGTTGATGTATTACTGTAAAGATGTCCTGAATTACAGCTATTGGACAATATGGTAAAACTAATAAATAACTTAAATATTTCTTAACTGATAAGTCCAACTTATATGATATTACCAGGTTGTTTTTTGTATCATACGCCTAATTATCTGTAAAAAATGGAAGTTGCATCCTTTCAATATTGTGCTTGTAAAATATTTTGAAAATGCTTTAAAAGGTGATATTTCAAAATCGGTTAATATATGTAACGGTTCCTTCACTATATATTCTCTTAGATACTGAAATATTAAATTGTATCAAAAATCTTTCTTATGTTTCATTAAAACATACAAAACTGGAATCCTTGTTTTGAAAAACACGCAATTTAGTGTAAAAAGCTGATAGAAATCTTTTGGTACAGAGAAAAATGTTGTATCTGTCAACCACACATCAGAAGAGTTTAAAATTTTGATGTTTCGTCTGTTGTTAAAATTAAGGTTCTGTTTTCGTTGTAAAACCCATTGTCAATATGCAAAAATATTTTGCTGATTATTGTCTTCTTGAGGGATTCAGGGATATCTTCGTATTCATTTATTTGCTTCACATATTTTCTCCTCCTCTTTCTTTAGTAACAGTCTCAAAGACTCTCATATTTTCCAAGTACAGACTTCCTTTAGCCGATTCGTCTGGCACAAATCTGCCAATACATCTTCAAATGACTCTTTTGTTTAGTAGGCTTTTTCAGAAAGTTTATTTTTTTGTTCTATAGAGTAAATGTCCTGTATATCCGTCTCATGGTTGTGCGGTTGTTTCTTGATTATTACTTAAGCTGCTTCATCAGTTACAACCCTTCCTGTGCACTCTCTCTGCTTACACCTCCATGATTTTCCACTTTTGATTTTAGCATCAAAATTGTACACAAAGCCTTCAGCAATTAAAAGTTCCTTTCCTCTGGTCGACTTAATTATTCTCATTTAACAGTTTAAAAATATTTAATAATTTATTTTTTTTCCTTTTCGGGCGAAAGGTCGGCTTGCCGATTTTCAAATAGGGAGCTATTTAGATTAATCCAAGGTGAAAATAATAAAGATGAAAACAGTTTTTTTATATGAAATATTTAGTAATTTTAATGATTATGTAATCATGGATAAGATATTTATTTCTAATTCAAACGTAAAGTTAATTAAAGTAAATAAGAAATCTATTTATAAAAAAAATTTGTATTTATAAAAAAATACATTTATATTTTGTTGTGTGAGATTTCACACTAAAAATATGATGTAAGATCCAACAATTACTGGAGGTATGATTTTATTTTTTAAAAAAAATGTATAAATTATTAAAAATATACAACTGGGTCTTAGATATAAATATTTAAAACTCTTTTGAAAATTATTATCATTGTAAGAGTTCCAAATAGACAAAAAAATGTACAACATTTAATAAAATATTATGTTCCATAAATTATATATAAATATTAAAAAATAGAAATGTATGATGTTCTTGCAAAATTTTGTTATATTCATTCTACAATAAAATATTTTAGTATTTTCTAGATTCCATTACTAGACTAATAACTAACAATACAACAAAAACTGAAGAATCCTTAAATTTGAACACCATGTTCAATCTAAAAAAAATTCAACTATGAAAAATGTTTACATTATTTGTACTAATGATGTTTTTTTAATATTTGATTATATTCAATAAGTAAAAAAATAACAAATTATAAAAAATAAATCATACAACTTAAATGTATTTATAATACTGTAGATAAAAGAGTAAGTCACTTTTTAAATAAAAAAATCATCCTTATATAATGTTTTTAAATTCATATTATTACTCTGTTTTTGACATGAGTTTATACTAGTTACGAATTTTATAACTTTTAAATTATTATGTATATTCTTGTATTATATAATACTATTATTCTGTCCTAAGCATAAAGTAATGTTATTTAATTTGTTACTATAAGATATAGAAAAAAATTAACATGAAATTATAAATTATTTTACAAATTTCATTTTGATGGTATTAATAAAGATTTACTTCATCTTTAATATATATATTCAGAAAAATTAATCAAGTTTTTAAAAGGTTTCATGATATTAGAGTGATTACTATTAAGATTGACAAATTATCTAATAAAAATAAAAGTTACAAGAATATTATCTTCATTCACTATAAATTATAATATGAACCGTCTCTCAATTATTAAAATTGTGTCTAAAGTTTATTTTCTTGATAATAAATATTGTTTTATGAAAAAAATAAATATTAAAGACACTTTTTGTTTTAGTTTTGCTATATAATATGAAAATGCATAATTTTCTTTAATTATTAAAGATCAAAAATATTGTCAATTTTTACTAAGTTTCATAAAATCTTAGTTTCAACTAATTGATGATATAGTTTAAATTATAAAAAATTTATACAGATACAATTAATGTGTAATAATATTTCTAGCAAAATAAAAATTTGATTTATATTGCGGATCCACTCAGAATTGTTGGCCCTAGCTATAAGCACAATTTTCAGAAATATTCTAGAAAATTTGAAGATTCAACTTTAAAAGAATCAACAATACTACAAAATCTTTTTTATAAATATAAGCTTTAATTTTTTATAGTTATTCTCTGGGTTTACTTTAAATAATGATGTGATTATAGTATGTGCAACTTCAATACGCATTATTAAAATTGATAATTTATATAAAGATATAAAATAAAGTTTTAAACAGATGACGGTTTTTAATTATTCTGAAAGACTAGAAACTTAATTTTGATCTTGGTAGTTGGATAAATAGGTTGAAAGATATGGAAAATTAGTTTTTTTTATTTCATGTCAAATTCCAAAGTTATTATTTAAACTGTGTAACAAAAAGAATTAAGGATGAAAATTAATATAAATGTGAAATCATTCAATTTTAAAAAAAATAAAGATGTTTTTTATATACATAATTATTATGAATAGCTTAAATTATAAACTATTACAAACATATATTTTCGAAACAATTAGACATGAATCTGTTATAACTTAAGTTACCAAATTAAAAAAAAATACAGGATTTAATCGAATAATAAAACAATGATTGATTCTAATTTTGTATGAAAATCTGTTAAGATACAAGTTAGAATATTGTTGGAAAAAATTTGAATCAGGAAAGGTAGATTAGTGAATTAGAATTTTTTTGATATTGATGAATCCTTAAAAAAGAAAATACAAAATAAAACGATTTTTAAATTAATTTGTTAAATCACCAAAGGAATTGTGAGAAATCAAATACAGGTTCATGGATATTATAATTTTAATAATACAGTATCTACTCTATTATCCGCCAACTCTCTCAACCGCCATATTTTTTAATTTAATTAATTAATAAATTAAACAATCAATACTAAAAATGTTTGGTTCAGTCTTGATATTCGGAAATTTAAAGTAATTAAAACTAACTAACTTAGGAAATGGACTCGATTCTCCGGTACTCACCGCACCATTGACTCTCAAACATTAAAATTAAAATAATAAAAATTTATTCAGTTAGGCAAAGCTTTATAGCTCTGCTCATATACTTTATCAATTCTTCCAAAGTAACTAATCCTTCAAGATACCTTAGTCTTATTCGTATAATAGATAAATGGGTCCTTTCATAAACTATTTTTTGCCTTCTAGGAGGATTTTCACTCATCAGCCCATCAACTTCCAATTCATTTAAAGCTTGAATTTGTTTTAAAACATTCAAGACTTCATAAATATTTGGATGTGACTTATTAAGTTTTCTTGATAATTTAGAATTAAAACCTTCAGCTGCATA
>CAKKLC010003645.1:4431-14886 GCA_918559645.1 Ceratonova shasta | reverse complement strand
AAATTTCAAATTCTATACTTTTCGTTTCTCTATAATTTACGGATTTTTTCACGAAACAATAAAACGAAAAGTACAGAGGGTTTACTGTATATAAAAAAAACCGATAAAAATCAATTTAGGTAACTTTTATGTTATATAAATATTAAACTATTATTTAAAGAGATTCACTTAAGAGTTAAATTTTTCTATTTATAAAAATAAAATTCTAAAAAGATTAAACTGATTTTAAATATATGAAATATTTATGATAATTTTAAGTCAATTAGTTAACAGGTGAACATATAACTTAAATTTTAATCAAAAAATTATTAAAGTTAACTGTTTAATAAGTATTTCTATTCTCATACAAAGTATTTTATATTTTTTTTATAATTAATTTATTTTTAAGCAAATATCATATATTTAATGTAAAATTAAATATAAAGCTAGATTTTAAATTCTTCAGTAACAATTCATTGAATGTCATATCACTGTTAAAATTTTTATAGAAACGTGAATATTTCTTTAAAAATAGTTTATTTTTAATTTGATACATTTTTCTAGAAATCTAATGTGTATCATTATTGCTTATTTATATTAAAGTAATATTATCATTAAAATCTACATAATTTATGAATTTTTTATACTATATTCAATATTTTAAGATTTATAATTCATATTTTAGCAAAAAATACTAGAAAGCTGATTTAAAATGTTTTTTTTTCTTAAACTATATTGAAAAATCAGATATTGTCTAGAAATCTTTTCATCAAATTAATATAATATTCAATAAAAGTTTTCTTTGTAGGTAATTTCTTATTTCTCTGTGTAAAATCTTTCAAAAAATTAAGTTTCTCTTCTAACATTAGTGATCACTAATAAATAATGTAACATGCTTACTTCAAATAAAATTTTGAACTTTATTTTTATTAAAAACACTTAAATCTTAAAAATTATATAAGAAAGTTTGTTTGATCTAACTTATTATGTAACAGAGAACAATAAATTTTAATGAAAACTTAATTGTATAATATCAATATATTTTGAATTCTTATGAATGGAGTTTATTATTAGAAACGTAAAATTATATTATATTCTAATTTAAGGTTATTGTCTCTTAATAATGTAAATTATTTTTTTTTCGAATTAGGAAAAATTCTTTCGTTTTATAATAACGTAAATTATCAAGTTTTTTTATTTTTATTGTTCAAGGAGTTTACAACTAACAAAAATTAACAATAAATCATGTTATTAATTACAATACTTTTATAATTCATATAACTGCTAGCAATTAATTTCTTGAGTATGCTTTAAGATGACACCTATACCTTTTTAAATATAATAATCCATCAGATATATATAACCAAAAACATGAATTCCTTTTTTTCATACAAAAATCTTATAAATTATCCTTTTTTTATCAATAAAACTCTCATAAAATCTAATTTAATTTTTGATATTTTTGTTACCTTGTTAATTAACAGGTAATTAAAACCTCTTATTTAACATTTTTTAAACCGATATAAATACAATCCTTGTAAAATACAAAGTCTTACTATTCAATATTTTTTCAACATTTTACAGAATTAAACCCGGCTTTTAATAACCTGACTCATAATTTTATAACTAGTAATATGAAATGACGTATAAATTAAATAACTATTAAACAAATTAAATTGTTTGTCTTATAATAGTTTTAAAATACTTATTACTTAATGAAGAGATTCCTTAATATTATCTCTTAAAGTTAATTAATTTCAGCTAAAATTTCAAACTGCTACTCTTTAAACTAGTAATATATTAAAGAGATATCGGAAAGAAACATTTAGTTGATTATTGAATTTGATGAAAAGTCTTTTATTTTGACATTAAAATAAATGATTTTAAATATATTAAAGTATTCATTGGATTCCAGAATTAATTTTAAAATAATTTAAATATTAGACATTTTTCAATTATAAGCTTTAGAATGAAAATTTCTGAAAGTAAATTTTTTAATGAACCAAGTTTACTTTTATAATATGATGTCTCTTTTGTTTTGTAAAAAATATTTAATCTAGGTTAGTATATAGACATTTTTCAGTTCTATCTTCTTCTACCTAATAAGTAATTTTGTTTAGAATTTATTTAATTATTATTCAAAATTAATTAAAACAAATCCGTACTTGAATCTAAAATTAAAGTAACTCTAGGGCCCGAATTCATTAAATATAAAAAAAATAACAATTTAGAATATCTTTGTTTAAGCAAAACCTTAATAAAATATAAGTTCATTAAGATATATTTTTCTAGGTTTGAGAATGTAAAAATGAGTTAAGTGTAATTGTAGAAAAGGAATTTTGTAATAATATTTTTGTTTATTGATTTTATCATCAATTCTTATTATTTTAAGATAATTTGAATCTTGTTTAAACTGTTATTAATCATATTTAGCTCTATATTAATTTTTGGATAAACCTTTCCTACAATGTGTTTATTTAGCAGCATCTTAATTAGAGTATGTTGAAAAAATGCTCAATTAAAGAATTTCTAATTTAGGCGTAATATTATAAAAAATCTAATAATAAAAATCATAAAATATTCTGATAAAATCCCTCACAACATCAATTTATAAATAATATACTTTAGAGCAAAAATATACTAAATTTAATATTGTAATAAAAACATTATAATAATCATATCAACTAAATAATCCTAAAAACAATAATTCTTCATATAGGTGAATAAAAATGAAAATAAAGGCCAATAGAAATTATTGTTAAGCTTCCATTATAAATCTTAAAAAGATACCGTGAGAAAATTAAATGTTTTTAGACCAAAAAATTTTTAACTCTTATGAATAGTTTTAATTTAGAATCAATTAACAATTTAAATTAAGACTTGGAAATAATTAATTTGTTGATAGAAAATGGTGTGTTCCGTAATGATTTGTATTGCAAAAGTTGCAATCATGCAATGTACCAAGTAAAATAAAAAAAAATGTAGAAAGACCTATATTTAAATGCAATCATTCATTATGTGAAAAATTTAAAGTTTATTTTTCATTAAGAAAATCAAGCTTTTTTTTTTACTTCGAAATCAGTCTTAAACTATTACCAAAAATAATTTATTGTTAGTTTGGAAGTGAATGCCAAAACAAATTTGTTTAAGGTTGTGGAGTTAGTCAAAAAGTTGTTGGAAAAGTCTACAAGAAATTAAGACTCTTAAGTAATAAATATTTCGAAACAAACATTAATCAACTAGGTGGAAATGGCATGATGTGCCAAATAGATGAATCGATGTTCAGATACAAATAAAAGTATCAAGTTGGAATAGTGTCAAGTTTATACCAATGGGTATTTGTAATAGCAGAAAAATCTTTTACACCTACAAAATATAACATTGAGCTTGTTAAAATTAGATCAAGAGAGGTATTATTGTCAATAAAATTGACAAAAATCAGATCAGAATTAATTTTATGTTCTGACGAATTGAGAGCCTAATCTACTATTTATAATTACCAATTAGAGCAAGATACTGTAAAATCACAGTAAAAATTTTGTTTGTTCGTAAACTGGAGTTCCTAATCATAATCTTGAGTCTTTATATAATAAATTAAAAACTAGAATATGGGCTCAACACGGAATTTTTTTGAATTTTTCAAAATTAAATTTAAATGAATGGATGCTGAAATACAACATTTGCACAGGTAATTTTACCAAAGTTTTTCAATAATTAAATCATTAATTTATTTTTAAAATTTTGAATTTACATTTTTATATAAAATTTTTGTAACTATTTTTAGGAAGTAAAAAGAACACATTTATTACTAGGGGAAAAAAGAATAGAGCTCAAAAATTTTATATGATTAATTTGTTGGCTATTAATTAAACATTTGCTTTTTTTAAGTCTATTACGATTGCAAAAAATATACTGAAAGAACACAAGTAGTTGTTGTTTAATCTTTAAGAACTAATTTTCTGCTGATTTTTTTAGGTGTATAAACATCAAAAATATTTTCAACATTTTATAAGTTATAATTATGAAATTTTCTGTTCTTTATAAAAGTGTTTTCCATCAAATCAATAAATTTATTTTTTTCTTTTAGTTGCGACTTATTATTTACCAGAGGATAACAGATTTTGGATCTTAATTCTAAAATGCCCCGACAAATTTATAAAAGAATTTTTAAAAATTATAATATAAAAATACTAAAAATCTAAATAATTTATAGTTATAGTAATTTAATAAAAAAAACCAATAAGTTGAATTACTTTTTTAAAATCCTTTAGACAGTCATTCTCCCACCACATAAAACAACTGAGGTAGTCATCTAATACATTTCCTTCTATTCCCATTATTTTTTTTGCCCTCAATTTTTGCTTATTCCAGTAAGATTCTACATATTGTGTGTGAACACCGTTAACGGGGGTAACAAAATTATGGGTATGATTAACACTAAAATGGTTATAATCTAAACTTCTAAGATTGTTGTATGAAGCCCACTGATCTGAATGTATTATAGATCCGGGTAATACATAAGTTTTAATGATATTAAGCAGTGTTTCAGCTCTTCTGTCAGAAACTCTAGTCCATTACTCCTCTAGCAGGGACAAAGCTCGTATCTACCATTCCAAGAACCCATATTTCATTATCTGTGCGTCGTCCAACATGATATTTTGGTTTGTATCGAAATAGTAATTCATCAACATTCACAATTATATTTGGGCCGCCTATTCTAAGAAGAAATCTTGAAAAATACATTCTGCATAGAGTGCGCAATTCGGTATAAAATCTTTGGATTGTTTTGATTTTATAATCAACTTCCTCTAAAACAGCGCAACATTGTATTTCTTGTGTAAATTTACACAATATCTTTAGACAATCTTTTAATGATATTCTAAATTTTTCTAGAAAGCTTAAATTCCTTATGCTTAAAGTCATCTTATGCTTGATACATTCCTTGTTAATACATTTAAATACATACATTATCTTCTATTTGTGTTTTATAGGTTTTTTTCATGTTAGAATTACAGTAATTGCATGTAATAGTTCTTTTTAATATTCCAATATTTGTCAAAAACTCTATTTGCACCTCTAATGATGCATGAAAAAGTGGTTCTAGGATTTCTGTGTAATATTTCATAAGTCAGTTAATGGGATTAATTTTTATATATTTTTAAATGAAATAAAAATTTGATTAAATCCTTATTTCTTTACAAAATATTTTTTCCCAACAAAAAACATTTCATTTTGATTGTTTTAATTTTTTATATATCTGAACAAGATATTAATCTAAAGAGTAAATTAAGAGAAGTACAAGCATATTTAATTGTTTAAATAACCGGATTTTAATTGAGTTTATAGACTATGCATATTTGATGAGGCTATAAATCATAAAATAAACATGAAAATAATGTATTTAAATTTTTATTAAAAATACCCCTTAATACACGTTTATTAATCAACAAATAGGATCAATTATGTCATTTTTGAACTCTTACAAGTCATGGATTTATAAAAAATAAAGATATTTTTCCATAATGTAAGATTATGTATAGCCATAAAATCATCTCAAAAGATTGGTGGGATAGAATGGAGCTGCATTTTTCTAAATATATGCATTATCAAAAGAACTATTTATCTAGAAAAAAACAGTTCTATGGATTGGTTTATATTTTGTTCAAAAATATTGAATTAAATTATTTTTTTTATAGTCAAACATCTTATTAAGAGATTTAATAATTTTATATTTTTGGATTGGTTTCTATGTTTAATTTTTGAAAGCTAATAATTTTAAAGATATCTTGATATTATACTAATAAACCTTTGATGACTGGTTGCCCAATATACATAGTATATACATATGAGATTATGATTATTCATAAGATTATTTCTAATAAAGAATTCCATCAAATAAATTCTATGTTAATTTGCATTTTAGATACTTTTTTTATACTATTGAAAGGAATTAGCTGCTTGGTTGATTCTATATCTTTTTTCAATATTCTTTCAATTATTTCATCGTAAAATATCTAGATCTATAATTTATACTGACAACTTTAACTCATATAAATGCTTATCAATTATCAAAGACTCAGAATACATGTTTTTCTGATATAATTATAAATTCAAAAATCTAGTTTAGCTTGCATACACCTATATTGAATCTTTGAGGATAAAAGTGAAAATAAAATGATAATTTCGAATGTTCTAGAAGATATTGGTCACCGTGACTTTTTTACAGGATTAATGTTCATTCATCATTTTTTTAAAAACCTTGCCATTGGAAGAAATTATCAAACTATTAAGAAAATATTTATAAATTTAAAATTGATTTTATATATGAATTAATTTATTGCTTTTATTTAAATTATATTAAATGAATACTTGATTTTATTTATTTCAAATTTACTGGTCATGAAATGTACATGGTGAGATTTTGTTATGTTTTATCCTTAGTATTTATATATATATATATATATATATTATTCAAACATGACTATTGATTTTTGATTCCTTCAATAGATATTAATTTATATTCAATAATTATGGATTTAAGTTTTGTAGTATGTTTATTATAAATTTTAATTAAAAATCCTAAACAGGATAAAGTAAGAAAGTACGAATTATAATATTTCAAACATAAGATTTTTTTTAACAATTAAATGGATAATTTCTGCTTATAATTCAACTTAATTCTAAATAAATGTTATTAATATATTTTCTACTCAGTTTGATGTCTTCAAATTTGTAAAATTTCATATTATATTAACATTAAAAATTCGCTCCAAACCCTAGGGACAGTTCTCATTAAATTTTTTTAATTTGATTAGTTTTTTATCAAAATACACATGTCTATATTAGACTTACTTTCCATCGATATTCATATAAAAGTATTTATTTTTTAGTTATAAATGAATAATGTTTTTCTTTTTTCTTTTTTCTTTTTTCATTATTTATTTTATTTATATATTTTCATTTTGAAAAAAAATATAATGATTTCTTAAACATATCTAAAATTATATAAGTATATTTTCATTTTAAAATAATATTATTAAAAACTAACAATTTAATTTAACAGTTCAAAAAGTTGATTGATCCACTCAGTATAATCTATAATACAAATCATGATTATTAGGATTCAAAAATATCTAGCTTAAATCATTATTAAAAAGAATATTTACTACTCTAGCAAAATCATACATCTTTAATGAAAAGTTTCTTATTATTTATACTAAAATCATTTATTTATTTATTGATTTCATTCTATATGTCAAAATTCTTAGAGTTTATTATGTAGTCTAGAAATAAACCTAAAAAAGAACATGTTTATAACTTTTATAATAAACTGAAAAATAATGCTACTAAAATGATGCAAGATTATGAATCTCTTTACTAAACAGCAATCTATCTTATCACCTAAAGTAGTTATAGATTAAGATTACACAGTTTAAAAAGACAAAATAGGAATTCTAAAGAAATATTTGTTTTAATAAATGTCATTATTGTTCCTTATATTTATGGGAAGAGTGATTTTTCATTATGATTTTACAAACAAAAATTCTACATATATATTAATAATATCAGACTAGAATCGAAATTTTCATATCTATAGTACTTATTTAAAAAATTAGTTTATTTTAATTATTCCTATATGATTTGAATATAATTCTTGTTTGTTGAATAAACTGTGTTTATAATTTTGATAATATAAAGATATGATGTAGCTTTTTAAAAATTAATTATTAAACAAACTTAACGATTAAAACAAGGATATATTAATAAAATTAAATTATTTTCTGATTGATAAATATTTAAATTAATATTTTAAAACTGATTAATGAACAAATATTTGGACTTATCAACTAGTTGAAACTTAATCTTTGACAATGATAGTAACACGAAATGTATATATTTAAATAGAAATAATTATTAGTTATTCTATCCCAATCAACACTTTTAATGATCTTTTTTAGTTCAACAGAATAATGAATAATGAAGAATTTTATAATTATTTATTTTTAAAACAAGATTCAAAATTCTTATTGAGTTATGAAAAAAAAGTTGAAAGAAATTTTTTTATCGAGTAAGAAAAATTCATACCTATTTTAAAAAAATCTTACCCCAATATTTGTAAAGGAAATATCTTTATTGAATCATTTCTTTCAATTTTATAGTAATTTAAATTTTTTATGGGTTATTCTAAACTCGAAATTATAAAAAAAAGTTGATACTTTAGTAACAAATAATATAGAGGGGAAACAGTAATTTATTTACAGTATCAAAAAAAATCCCTAAGAAATTATATTTTTTCTAACAAATTATGTGTTCGAGAAAAAAAATTTGATAATTTATTATGCTGATTCTTAATTAATAAAAACTAATGTAATTTGATAACACTAATAGTTTTATTACATACCGAGAGATTTATCATGATTATATCTGAATATAACATTTATAAAAAAATGTCTAGAATATTTTATTAAAATAAATAACTTAATTAGATATTTAATAAATGAAATATAAAAGTTCTAATGTTTTAATCTAGCTAATTTTGAGGTTAAAAAATGGAATTTTTGAAATAAAAAAATATTTTTTTTTTAGAAAAATTAATTCAAATTTGATTTTTATTATATTTTCCAAAATAGATAGTTTCCAGAAAAACAATTAGAAAATTAAAAATTTTCTTAAATTCAGTAGAGTTTATTTTGCAATCCTCTATGTATAATTTTTTGAATAATGTGCATTTAAGATAAAAATTAAGAATTAAAATTATTGGTATAAAATATAAATATATATATGACATTACTGTATTTACAGATTTGGGATCTTACTTAAATTTTTAAAAATAATTTTTTAGATCATATGTTAATCTACACAGAATTTATCAAACCTGGTAATAAATTCATATATTGATAAACAAATTGAGTGGCTTACAAATAAACAAGTGCTTAAACATAGAGTAAATTGTCTACTCTGTTCTTCTATCATGATAAAGCCTAAATGTTTAAAAATAAGAGTACTATACGTTTATATGTGAAAATTAAGAATGTTCCAAAATTAAAACCACAAGAAGCATAATGAGCAATAGTTTTTTGGATAGATTTAACATCACCCTGAAAGACAGTATAGAACTGTTGTGGAAATTTTCACAGGAGATAATTTGCACAAATGTCGTTGCAGATGTAGATTTTATGATATAAATAATACATAGATTTTATACAGAACTTAGAAGTCTATGCAAGAGATATTTTGAATTAAACCCAATAATATTAGGGGCACAGATGTTGTTCTTAATTTTGATGAATCCTTATTAACGCAAAAGGCCAAGTATCATTTAGGCAGGCATCCAGAGCATGAGATACGGGTACTTGGTATTTTCTACACAGGCTTTAGTCCTGCTAGAGATATAATGGTGCTTGTCCTTGGTAGATTAAAATAGAACACTTTTATCAATAATTAGAACTCACTGTCAAACCGGATCTATAGTTCACAGTAACCAATTGCGATCTTATAAAAACCTCTTTCAAAACGATTTCTTTCACCTTCCTGTTAACCTTTCACTCAATTTCGTAAATGATGAAACGGCAGCACACAGTAAATATGTAGAATCATGTTGGAATAGGAAAAAACTTAGAATAAAGAAAATGATGGGCGCAGAATGAAATTTAATTGAATACTATTTTTCAAGTTTTAGGTGGTGGGATAACGAATATTTGAAAAACTTTGACAAGTTATTGAATTAGTGGTTTGACATTATTAAAATAGTATTTTTAATTAATTCAATTTTAAACTCTTATTTTATATTTATCAATTATTAAAGGTCTTTTTCTGTTGAAATTTTTAAAATTGGAAGGTAAAAATAATTAAGACCTCAGTTTTGTATCAAAAAATAAAAAAATGTCATTATAATTATATTATTAATTTGAAAAAACAGTAAAAAATATACACATATGTTTTAATGATAGAATATAATTTCAAAATATTTTAGATATTTTATACCATACAATAAAATAAAATTGACTAGAAATATTGGATCTTAAGTAATTTTTCCCCCTGGGGGAAATAATATTTAATATACTTTAGATAATTAAATAATTAAATTAAATTTTTTTAATCCTAATGTTATTTTACACAGAATTCATTGAGCCGGTGATACATTCGTCTATAGAAGAACAAATCGAGTGGCTTAGTAATATAAAAGTGCTCAAGCGGGTAATAAATTTTCTTTATTGCATGAAAGGGATGAAAAAAAGGTTAAGTGTTCAAAAATAAGAGATAGGTATACGTTTAAATGTGAGAATATGTATTGTTCATATTTTAAAACAACAAGAAGTATAAGGAGCGACAGCTTTTAAAGTAAATTTAACATCACCCTAAAAGACTGCATTAAGTAGCTGTGGAAATTTTCTCAGGAGATAAACTGTAATAATGTTGTTGCAGAGGTAGATTGTAACATTAAAACTACCCAGAAATTTTATATGGAACTGAGAT
>CAKKLC010003578.1:11218-25581 GCA_918559645.1 Ceratonova shasta | reverse complement strand
ATATATATATATATATAAATAAACAAACAAATCACTAAATCAATCAATCAATACATCAATCAATATATAAATAAATAATTAAATAAATAAATAAATTAAATTAAATTAAATAAATAAATCAATAATTAAATCAATAAATTAATCAATCAATCAACACATCAATCAATAAATAAATAATTTAATAACTAAATAAAATAAATAAATAAATAAATAAAATTAAATAAATAAATAAATAAATAAATAAATAATTAATTAATTAATTAATTAATTAATTAATAAATGAAAATTTGTTTATTATACTTTGTAATTTAAAACCCACTCTTTTTGCGGCATTATTGATTTGTTTATTAAAGCATTGTTTTTTAAACTTAATTATTTTAGAAATGCAATGGAAATTATATTTTTCAACTAGCTTTGGGAAAAAAAATTTTTTTTTTCACCATAATAACAGTAGAATTTACCCTTGAATTTTGAAAACATTTGGGTTAATTGCCTAGAGTTAGTGTATGTCCCTCCTACGGAAATTTTATTGCAGTAAATATAGGAGGGAATTCTAATTCGAACTATAGCTAGAAATGTGCAAGACCATGTCGTAAAAAAGTGGGGTATTTGAAGGGTAGTTTTTTTATGGATCCTTTGTTGAACTTGAAAAGATCATTCGATTTATTTATTAGTGGTCTTTCTATAATCTTAATTATAAAAAATGCAAACCTTAGATTTACATGAACATTTCTTTGTTGATTGGCGGAATTTTTTACGAAAAGTTTGGGTACTGTCAAAAAAAATGGCCTAAAAAATTAAATCATAAAAATTCTGTAAAAAGTTCATAAAACTAATAAATAAATTTGAAGAAATATATTAAATTCACATATTATAATTAAAAGAACAAAATTAAACTAAATAGAAAGAAATAAATTTAATCTCTTAATTTCACCAAGCGAAAATATGAATCAGGTAATGTCGTTTTATTATTCCGTTTCCAGATAAATTTGGTAAGGAGATCTAGTTTCTTTGGAGTTTCAACCCCATGCGACATTTATCTCCGTTTTGAGCGAATTATTGAAAGCTTCTACATGTTGGGTATGCACCCCCGTATACTTATCAACAAATCTATACTTATGACAGACAGACCCGTGAATATAACCGAGTTTACTTAAAAAACTATAATTTTTGTGTTCATCAATATGGATTGTGCTGTTATCCTCAATATGAGTTTGGATAATTGGTAGTATAGTTATTGCTTGAATATTGGGTATTACTTCTGCCCAAACCATTGTTATATTGCCCGAACCTCTAAAATGCACAAAGCATCAGTTTTATTTGATGGCGACCTTCCACGATGACTTTTGCATTTGTAGTTAATCGTCGTTTCGTCGATCTTAACTACAGTTCCAGGACCACCAAGCTTTCTCAAGGCAACATTTTCTAATCCCATTTTGAGCCTTAATTTATTAACGATTTTCCGAAATGTAGGTTTAGATATTTCGAGGGTACAGCATATTGAATGCTGTATTTGTCGCCCGCTTAATCGCAAAACTACTCTAATAATAGTTCTTAGCTCTAACCCAAACCCAAAGAAAAAAGACTCCGTTCTAACAGAATTTGTCTTCTTATACTTGCTGCAACTGGTTGAATAACAACGCCAGGCATACCCATCGCCATAACTAGACGATTTTTTGTACTTCAAAGCTGCATTGCAACTACCAGAACAAAGAATTGATTTTTAAAAAAACCCGTCCTTAAACATGAATGAACACACTTCTTCATCATTCATACGTACTAAGATATCCTCTGTTAGATTAATATTCATACAAGGGGTATAAAAAATTTAATTTTAATATTTTCTTGTTATATGGTTTTTTCACAGATCCGAAGTTTGTTTCTTGAAGCTGATGTCTGAAACCAGCATTCAGATTGGTGTAGAAGTAGTTGAGTTACAAATAGACGAAAGTTTATTTGTAAGGAGGAAATACAATGTTGGTAGGGTATCACGCAACAATGGGTATTCGGTGGAATAGACACTAATACAAAAGAAGTTTTCATGTTTCCAGTGCCTAAAAGAAATGCTTAAACGCTCGAAATTTAATAATTCAACATATAAGAGCAGGATCAATAATCGTGAGTGATTGTTGGACTGGGTATAATCGAATATCTTCCTTAAGCTACCAGCACTTAAGGGTCAATCATTCACAAAATTTGTTGATCCTAACAGTCTTGCTCATACACAAGCCATAGAAAACACCTGGATGAGAGTAAAAAGAAGAAACTAGAAAGAATGTAGAACAAAAAAAGAATTGGTTGGAAGTTATTTGAATTAATTTGTGTGGAGACAAAAATATAGCAAGCATGCATTTTAATACATCATTTTATATATAACGGAAATATATAAGTTTTAAACCCTACAAAAATTATTTATACGTATTTTTATTCGATATTACTTTCAAATAAATTGTTACTTTATTTTTTTATTTTATTTTATTTATTTATTTATTTTATTTTATTTTATTTTATTTATTTAATTTTATTCATTCATTCATTCATTCATTTATTTAATTTTATTTAATTTAATTTAATTTAATTTTATTTTATTTTATTTAATTTTATTTTATTTATTTATTTAATTTTATTTAATTTTATTTATTTATTTATTTTATTTTATTTTATTTATTTTATTTTATTTTATTTAACCCTGGGGCCAAGCACAAAAGTAACAAAAAATGAATTGGTTGTCTTCTTTATACTTTATTTTGCTAAGAAACTATATTAGAAATTCATGATGCTGCTCCTGGCTAATTCCATTTTGTTACAGTAAAAAAGACATAAATAAGGATCATAATCTTTTTGAGTTTTGTGTATGAACCTCATAATTCTCTGTATTTATTAAATTTTTTGTTTGGTTAACATTGTCATCTTTAAATCCATTTAGTTGTGTAACGGCACTCGTATATTTCATCAAGTTATTGGTGTAAATAATACATCTAGGAAGTATATTTTGAAATATTACAATCTTTAATTGTATCTGTATATTTATTTCCTACGGAAATAATAAATGCTTTCTTAGTTCGTCATACTACACTAGCTATTTACGATTGACCAATCATTAGTCTTCCACGATTATATTTGTTATTAAAAGTCATCTTTCGTCCATCACAACTATTTTTGGACTACCATCAGTATTATTTCAACCTATTCGCTCGCTTGTGTCATAATTTATGCGCTTATTACATGGCAATTACGCTACAATATTTACTAATTGTATTACTACTTATGTTTAAACAATATAATATAAATAAAGAAAAGAAATATCTTTTAAATATTTATACATTATTTTAAAACTAGTATTAAATTCAATCTTGCATCCTTAAAAACAACTGTCAAACAACTTACATTTCAAATTTTCGTATGCATTACTGTATAACTAATAGAATCTATCTACGGAAACCTGAACTTTATGTATAAGATCTTTTATAGTGCTAAACGACATTCACGGACTGATTTTATTTCTTTTGCCGTGGCGAGAAACTCCTTTTCATAAAAAATTTTCAACATATATGCTCTATAAAAAATTCAGTTATTATTAATTCCATGGTATTATACTTTGACGGAATCTTTTACTCATGCTTTTTATTGCGAACTCTTTATACGTCCCATTTCGTAAAGCAAACTTTTTTTAAAAATAAAATGGTCTATAATAAATCAAAGGCACTTTAATTTACATGAATCAAATAAACTTTTCATGTTCGCTCAAATAACATTATGTTATATCGTACTTTAAGTTTTATTAATTAGTTTCAATTTTTGGATATTAATATTATATGCAAATAAATAAAATTTTATTTTTTATTAAGCGTTTGATTTTTATTATAAATAAATAAAGGTAAAGATAGTCCTCCATAGTTTAAGATGAATTTATCATTATGAAAAGTATTAGATGAAATTTGGAATAATATTTCAAAATTTTTAATCATAACAAATTTTGTAATCATTTTAATAATTTTATCATTGGGATTTTAGGTTTATTATTAAATTAATTTTCATTTATTTGGCAAAAGAGTTAATATCTTTCTACCTTATGATGCTAAATAGAAAATTCTCTTGTAATTGTTTCTCAATTTTTTGAAAATATTAAGTTACCATTTATTACTATCTCTTCTTTCAATTAATTTTTAAACTCTTAATTCATAAAATAATTGGAAGGTTTGAAGTATTTATTCATAAGCCTAAAATCAATTTATAAACTTTATAGTTAAATTATCTTTCGCTCTGAAAATGAAAAATGCATCTTAAATTATTATAATATAACAAATCTATTAAAAAAATTAGAATTTGAAAATAAAAATAAAAAATCATTAATAGGTCGTAATATATAGTTTCTTTACTAAATATTATTCGTAAAATAAAAAAAATTATTTTACTACCTTTAATTAAAATTAATGCGAGAAATTTTTACTTATTGGATATGATTTTATTTTTGATGATAATTTTTTTATTTTTGTTTCATAGTTTATAAAATAATTATTTAATGGAAAAAAAGTAAGAATAACTTAGAATTGATACATATTACTCTAACAACAATTAAAAATTGACGTTAATAATAATTCAGACTATATATTTATTTTATGAATAAATTAGAACTCGGTTATAATTTTCGTCATATAATTAAAAAATAATATTTAATCGAAAAAACATAAATAAGAGAATTGATAAAAGTTACTTTAACAATAACTAAAGATTGGTAATAGGGATTCGGACAATATAATTATTTTTAGACTTTATAATTAGCGGAATAACATTTTTTTGACAAATTTACTATTTAATTCATACCAATACAGAGTTTTTAAAATTTATTAACATTCGTAAAGTAAATGATTATAAACAAAAAATGTTGTATAATAAACAAAAATTATAAAAAATATTGTCACCTATTAATAGAAGAATTGTCTTCTACTTTGTATTATAATTTTTTAGAACATACAAAAATATTAAAAAATGATAAAGTTCGACACCGTGTATTCATCATTATAAATCTATATTCATTAAAAACCATCCATTTAAAACTAATATTTTTCAAGTTACTTCCATGCATTCTTATTAGACATTGTTAAAAAACTAAATATATTTTTAAAGTAAGCACTTTATTGGTACCTAAATACATTAAAAGTAATGTAATAATAAAATTTTAATTCCATATTATCTCGCAATATCAAGTAAATTATGCTTTTAATAAACCACAATTATGAAAAAGATCAATCCTATTTAAATTATATTTTAATGAATAAGTTAAAAATAGCATTTGAATTAGTTTTTTTTTATTATTATAGTGTCTACTCTCTCATCCGCCAAAAATGGGATTGTACAAAAATGTGGCAGTTGAGAGAAAATACTGGTTCCTAAAAAAATATATAATAAGAAGTAAATTATATTTGTTTATTAAGAAATCATCCAATTATGTTATTTTCTTACTATTGTTTAAAACCTTACTAATTTGGTTTAATACTAATCATTCTATTTCAAAAAAAGAAACCTTCTGGATTAAAATTGTTTTTTATCACTTAAAATGCATTATATACTTTCTTTTTAATTATTATTTTTACAATTACTTCTTGATCATTTTCATCAAAAACTTCCTTATTTGTATTTTTATCAATTTAAAAATTTTGGAGTTCATCTGCTATGCTCAGCCTTGCATCATTTTCAATCAAAGCAAGCCAGTTGAACTCCTTTTCATGAATAGGATCTAAATAATTAGCTTTCTTAATAAATTCATCAAATAATTAAACTTCGTATTGTTCTGTTATTTCTAAAACTTTTATTCCCACACCAATATTTCATGTCTAAAATAGTTTATAATTGTTTGAGCTGATACTTCGTTCCAAACAAAACTTATCCAAATCAATGCATTTTTTATTGTAAGTTTTATATAATAATTAAAAAGATTACACCCACTTTCAACTTTTCAAATAATATTAGACAATTTTTTATTAGTAAAATATGTTTTCAAAGAATTTCTTACCTCATGATCTAATGGCTGTAGAGTTGATGTTAGATTTAACGGCAAATACAAAATTTTTAGGGATTTTTAAACGATTTTTACACAATATGTGGTAAAATTATCATTAATTTATAAAATAACAGTTTCTTGTCCTATAGAGTTCAAAATCCCATTGGAACATTCGTTTGCTAAAAATCTTAACAGTCATCCAAGTTCTCAATGAATTTACATATTTTACATATATTTTATCAAAAAATTGCTAAAATAAATTTATTTTGCGAACATCCATATGACTAATGGTTGACAACATTTTTGTTCCCGTCATATTTGCATATAAAAGGACGGATATTCTATCTTTTAAAATTTTTTATGCGTTTTTCACATTTTTGCACAACTTTTTAAACGAAATAAGTTTTAAAAAAAAGACCGGTTTTCTCCGCATTTTATACATTTTCCGAACCAAAAAAACTAATTTTCTCATTAATAAGTTTTAAAAAATCTATTTATTTAAAGCTTGAGTTGTAAATGATTTTCCATGTAATTTCTCAAGTTTGAGTTCCTGTCTTGTTATAAATTAAAACAACCATCCAACTGATCCCTCAAAAGTTCTCAATTTTTAGAATCTTTATAATATTTTAAGCTTTGTTTATCAGTTAGCTATCATTAATTATTCCAACCGGAAAATCGATTAGGTATATCCACGCATATCATTTCTCATCGATTTTACCACATTTTTATATCGGAAATTGATATTTTTGTTTACTTCCAAAATGGAATTTTTTAATAATTCATTTATCGATCTTCGGGGAAACTTGTTTTTTTCTTGTATGAGTAAATATAGAAGTAATTTAATTTTCGATTGTTTTATCATTGCCTTCACATTATCTTATAATTTTAATCCTTTCATTGATAGTCATTCTAACCCATTTTCTTTTGGACATGATATTCATGCGCAGAAGAAAAAAATATGTTAAAAACTGTGATCCTTTTCTGATTTTTATTTCTCGCGGAGGAAAA
The DNA here is from genome assembly GCA_918559645.1 of Ceratonova shasta. Classification (NCBI taxonomy): domain Eukaryota; kingdom Metazoa; phylum Cnidaria; class Myxozoa; order Bivalvulida; family Ceratomyxidae; genus Ceratonova; species Ceratonova shasta. Next base: position 18,572 of record CAKKLC010003578.1, on the reverse strand, counting down.
TCCAAAAAAATAAAAAATTTGATAAAACATAATCACTAAAAAATATGCTTTATTTATGTATCCCATCTTCAGCAATTATCATAGGTTCATTGAATGGAGCAAAAAATACTTATAAAGTTTTAGTATTCTTGAATTTATTAAACTTGTGATTCCTGTGGACTCCTTAAGTCGATGGCTAGATGCACACGCAAATAAGGCAAAATATCATTTCGTTGTATGAACAAAAATTGTGCATCATATAAAAATATATGAGTATTAGACTTTGTTCTGTATTTAATCATTTCAAGTTTGATCTTAGAATCTATCATGAGTTATTGTGGAAATGGACCTTAGGTGCTAAAAACATTACATAATTGCAGAAATTGGCGTTGATGAAGAGGTTTTTTATAAGTTTTGATAACAAATTTAGATTTCTTTGTGCTTGATAAAATTCAGCTAATCCATTTTAGTTTGGAGAACTGGGTAGATACTGCAAAATTATAGAAAGTAAGATTCGTAACAACCCAAAATATCACCCTTGCCGAGTTTCTTAATACGAAATATGGGTTGTTGCTATAGGTGATTTTAGTATTCAACGCTCTAAAGTATATGTGTAGGTTGTAAATGACCCAAATGCTTACACTTTATTACTAATTATACAAAACGTTTTTCGTACAGGAACCATTATCAATTCCGATCAATGGGCATCTTATAATTCTCTTTGTAAAGTTGATTTTAGTCATCAAGCTGTTAATCATATATCATATTTTGTTAATACAAATACTAATATGCATAACCAGCAGATTGAAAGCAATTGTCAAAAATTAAAAAACGCTTTACCAGGCAATAAAGTTGATTCCTATTTAGAAGAATCTATGTGCAAGTTAAACGATTTTAAAAAAGACTCTAATATGTTAATTGATTTAATTAGAATTCAATATTTAAATTTTTTTTATTTATTTTAGTAGTTCTTTATCTATTATTTTTAAGGTAATAAATTTTTTTTCTCCTGGTGGAAAAAAAGTCAATTAACCACAATTTTTATCATTGATAGGTTTATTTATTAAATTAAAAAAATGTGGTGGTTGGGAGAAAATGGAAGTTGAGAGAGTTGACGGATAATAGAGTAGATACTTTATATCAATATATCATTATATAACATATTAACTGTAATCTTTAATAAAATTATTGCATATGTTTTCTAAAATTTTGAATTATTTCTGAGATTCACAATATCAGTTTTATTTAAAATTCTTTAAAAAATATTATAATATTCACTTTTTTGAATTAAGATGAAGTAAAATTTTAAAAATAAATTACAGAATTGAAATCTTTCATATTAGTTATTAAAATTAAAGTTGAAAATATTAACTTATCAATAATTATTTTTGTTAATATTAAAATAGCAAATATAGAATTTTTAAATTTGAGTTATTTGTTATTAAAACCTAAAAAAAATAGTCCAATTTTTTATTATGCCTTCATATAAGATTATAAATTGTAAAATTCGCTATAATTTCTAATATTTAAGTAAAAAAGTATAAATTTGGAAAAAAACTATTAGAAATTTAATTTTTTATAAAAAAATGATTGTTAAACGATTGTTGTTTCTTTTACAAAGTTTTAAATTTAATTATAAATATCATAAAACTAAATCTTTTAAAAAAAAATACCTACATAAGAAAATATTAGAACCAATATATCTAACCTATATCTAACCTATATTAATCAATATTTGATATTTGTTTAATGAATAACAATTTTTGAACCTATTTCCGAAAACATATGTTTAACAACTGTTAAATTGACATTTCGTTGATCTTATATTCCTACATCTCTATTTTTTTTATTAAAATTTAAATATTCTAATGATAATATTCTGAATCAGATATTTTTTTTTTAATTTTTATCAGTACATCAAATATTTTATATATTTATTTATAAGATTTGCAGAATTTTCGGTAAAATGTGGTTATCCGCAAAAAATTTCTACAAAAGAAAAGAACAATTTATTCTTCCAAGTGAATTTATTATAATTTACACAAGCAAATTCATAATTAAATAAAGAGATTTTTTCATATTTTAAATATTTGTTTCAGTTTTTTAATAGCTAAGGAAAAATCTTCTTCTAAATGCATTTTTTCTTTTTCTTTTTTAGTAAGTTTTTAATTAGCTAAAAAAAAATCTTCTTCTCAATGCATTTTTTTCTTTTTCTTCTTTAGTAAGTTTTTCATCATTAATCAAATCAATCTTTCCTAGCTCACATATGAAAATTGAAACAGATGGATGCAAAGATAATGTAACAAATATTCAATGCATCATGAAATTCTTCACTATTATTATTTGCTAAAGCAATATTTTGATATATTATTTAATAAGAATTTCGCCTTTCAATTTTTTCTTTTACAAAATTTAAATACTCTCTTATATTTCTATTATCAAAATAATCTAAAATTCTATTTTCAATAATTTTAGTTCCTTCTGTAACATCTTCAGGTTTTAAGAAAGTAAGTAAAAGAATCAATCCTGTATTTGTATTAAAAACAGGGTTGTGATTATAATCACAGCTTAGCTTCAATTTTTGCAAATTTCTGTAAAAATATGTGTACCAAATGAAAAAGAAAGCAGTAAAAATTAATATTAGGATTTTTTTTGTAAATGAATTATACATAGCATTTTGAAAATAAACAATTAAATTTTTAATATTCAAATGTGGAATAGGTTAGTTAATTTTAGAAATTATATCAATATATAAATTATGGTCTTTCAATTTTAATAAAACAAAAACCATTGGAACATATATAGAATAAACTTAAAAAGTAAATGTAAAAATCTGATTGAATCCAACCGGAGCTCATTTAAAAGTTCTATCACAAATAATATTTTCTGAATTTCTATTGTTGTTTTTTGATGAATTAAACATAATTATAATTCTTTCTAATTCATTTATTCTAGAAAAAAATTGAATAAATTTTGAATTTTTTATTATATGAAAGTATGTATCTGGGATATCAATTTTTTTTATTTAAAAAGCAACAAATTTTTCTTATGTTTCTTCTAACTCGAAAAATCAAATGGCAGATATAATTTTTGAATATTATTAAGATTCCTTAATGACTCAGAAACGATTGTGTTGTTTCAAGATTTTTTTTAAAGAACTTTGTTATAAAGTTTACAATGGATTTATAGCTTCTATGTCATCATGAGACATTGATATTTCGTTATGATATTTATAATTTATGATTCTTCTTTGATCAACATCAAGAAATATATAAGCTTTAAAATGTTTTTTATGACTTATAAAAATTCACTATATTTAATTTTCTTGCAAAATAATATTTTATCCATTAAATATTAAATTCCTTTTCCTTTATTTGAAAATATAATTTAGAAATTAATTTCAGGATTAAATTCCATATATTTTCTAAAATTTTTTGATTTATTTTACTTTAAAATCTAATTATAATATTTTAAATCAAATAATTTTTGTAAATGTTTATCAGATCATTAAATATTATATTTTATTTATAAAATCTTAAATGAATCATTAATATTTTCGGTAATATATGACTTTAAATGAAAAAGACTTGGCTAAATATATTCTTCTTAATAAATGTGATTTTACATAAAAATTTATTGTAATATATTTACTGAACAAAACCTAAAAAATAAATTTTGAAAAAATTTGACGATATTGGCCCTAAAATAAACCTTTAAATTATACAATTTTATTATTTAAAAAAGTTAATAGAATGCTATCATAATATGTCAGTTAATGATGAAATTAAACATTCTAGGTTGATCATTTTATTATTTAATATTATGCTTACTAAATAAACTATAATACTTTTTTTTATTTATTTGAATAAATATAAATAATATACAAACAAAAATTTTTTAAAAGGAATAATTATATTTACTGATTTTCACATCATATAAAAACTGATATTTTATTTTTTCAGTATTGAAGGTATTTGAAATAATAAAAAATGATCATTTTTTTAATATATCTAGGATACTCTGACTCTTAAATAAAGTTTAAAAATTTAATCAAATTTCTATTGTAAGATGTTTAAAAAAACTAATTTAAGGTTTTGTTATTATTAAATTTATTAATTTAATGTATAATTAACTGTAAAAATCACAAAAAAAACACTAGAAAACTTTGTCAATTTAATAAAAGAACAAGAGTTTTTAATCAATGTCTTTTCTAACATTTTTTAACATTGATTATAATAAAACTTTTTGAATTAATTACTAATTTATTTTGTATTATTTAAAAATTAGAGATACTATTAATGTTCTAAAAAAATCTAATAATATTTTACCCTTTTACTCTTAAATATATATAATATAAGATAGTTATGAATAAATTACTTTTATCGCAATTAAGATTTTTTTTGAATTAACAAAAAAATTACGAACAAGTTTCTTTTCCAAAATTTGTTTAATAAATATTAAAAATGCCATTTTAAATATAAGGAAAATCATCTTTTGACACTAGGTAATGAAAAATGGAGAAATATCACATCTATTACCTACTGGAAATATATTTTTTTTAAGCATTATTATATTGCTTGTATTTTAAGTTCATTTCCACAAAGCAATAGATATAAAATAATTTCTTTAAATTAAAAATGAGAATCAATTAAGATAATGTATATCAAATAATCATTAATTTCGATTTAGAGAATGGTTAAAATCTTTTCAATTTTTTGAATTTTATGGGAAAAATGTTGCTTAAAAGTCTTTTTATTTGGCATTTAACTAAATTAATTTAATCAAATAGAAAAATGAACTTTTGCATTTAGCTATGGATTAAATGAAGGATGATGTTTTTTGAGAAATAAATATAATTGATAATCATATGATAATTTAAACTTTATATTTCCAAGCGACATACAATTTTATATCAACAACATTTATAACTTAATTAAAAATAACTAGGATTTACCATCAATTAGAAAGATTATAACTTTTAACAAGTTTTATTTAAGGATGTAAATCAAATATTAAGTATAAACATGATAAAGAAACTTTAAATTATTTCCTAAATTTTACTCCCAATATAATTAAAAATTTGCTATCATTTGAAGAAGAAAAAAAAATTTATAGTCTATTATAAGCTTTTTTTATATTGTAAATTTAAAATAAATAAGCAGTTTCTTGCTATGAGCAAGATGATTCTGAATTATGAAAAAATATATGGCTTTTTTTATAATATTATTAACATTTTTAAGTAATATATTAAATTAAAACAATAAGGTATATGAATATAATATTTTTTTAATAAATTTAAAATAAAACAATTTTAATATTTTATAACAACTAAAATACAATATTTATTTAATTTATATATTTTTATACTAAACCTTTAGAATAAATTTTCTAAATTATATTAGCTTCTTTATGTATTATGGCTTTTAGATGTATATACTATAAATTTTAATATTTATATTATGAAAAAAAAATTGATATAAATTAAAAACTTAAGTATACAACAATAATTTAATAATATGTAATACAGAAAAATAGTTAAAATGTTATAAATTGCAATTTCATTTATTAAATTAGCTATATTATTATGATTCCACTATAATTTCAAGTTATTTTTGTTAGAAAAGTATATTAATCGTAATCAATTTATTTATCAATAAGATCTAATGGTTATTTTTTGATTTTTTAAATAAATAATTTCCTATATATACATTTGATTTAAAATGCTTTTAAATTCCAGAAAATAAAAATCTGAAACTTGGTAAGAATATTTAATTAAAATATTCTAAGGTCACATCTTAAAATAACTTTTGATTAAAGCTCTATTTCATTAAAATTAGTTAATTTTGTTTCAAAATAACATTTAAGAATAAATGTTCTTTTTCCTATTAATAAAAATTTATTAAATAAATAAAATTAATTTAGTAAAATTTACATAAGACAGGAGTGAGCAAACTTTTTATACCGAGGGTCACATTGAAAACTTTATTGTTAATGGGGACCGCATATATATATATATATTATACCTACTTTAATTACAATTTACAACGTATGAAAATATCAATTAGTGATAATAACAATGTAAATGTCATTTTATTTCACATTCATACTCTATTAAATCTATTTAGTGACCAGTACACATGTACATTACATTTTTAAATACGAACTAAAACAGTTTGCAATTTGGTAATAAGATTTTACTATTCATAATTATTTCAATAAAAGTTTACTGTTACTTGTCATAATAATTGTAAAGAATAAGGAACTTAATATGTATATATGTACATACAAGTTGATCACAGAGTACATTTATAATTAATAAGAAGTATGTAACTGTTCACAATTTTTGATAATGTTTTTGAACTGTGGAACCAGATTACTGGTTATGATTCGCATGACTGCATTTATATTGCAGTCAGTAAACATCAATCTGTTCTTAGACTTGTTTATTTTCATACAAGAAAAAGCTTGCTCACATATATATGTGGATCCAAAAAGTGACAAAAGTTTTTCAGCAAAGTTTTTCAAGTGTGGTAAAGCCGCTGCTGGCAAATATTTATAAAACTCCAGCAGATGAACTGATTTGAACTTATCCTGCAGGTCATTATTCACTTTTGGGTCAAGTAGCTCTATTTGTATATTCTCTGGTGCTAAATTAGCTTTTGCACTAAATGGCGAACTGAGGATAAACAAGAGTGGTTCCAGCCTCTTAAAGTCTTGAAACCTCCTTTCAAATTCCATATCTAAGGCATCACACTAAGCCCTATACTTGTCAGCCATTTAACTAGAAATGATTTTCTCTTTCAGCAGAAGGAAACAGCCAAATCTGTTTTCGCCTGCTTGTCTGGAGAACAGGGAGAGTTTTGCCAAAAATGATTAACCATGCACATACATTTCATGTGCAAACAAGCTATTCCTGTCAAGTTATACATTCAGTTCATTCAACTTTTCCATAATGTCCATTGCAAACATAAAGTCTGACTTCCACTCTATATTACCAATGTTAATAACAAAATCACAATCAACGCCCTTAATCTCTATGAACATAATTATTACTTCCTTGCAATCCCACACTTACCTAAATATCTTGCCTAGGCTCAGCCAGTAGATACTGCTGTGGTAAATAATATCCGAATGTTCAGTTTTCAAATCTTAAAGCAGTTCCTGAAACTGCCTGTGGTTCAGTGCCCTTGCTCTGATGAGGTTTATCATACTGACAACTGAGTCAATAATATGCTTGATATTCAACTCAGCTTTACACAGACTTTCCTGATGGATGACACAATAAAGAGGTATGAGTGTACGGTCAGGATGTTTTTCTTTAATTTTATTATGCACCAACTTCACCAAACCCACGTTTTTCTGGTCAAAGCACGCG
>CAKKLC010003578.1:0-11207 GCA_918559645.1 Ceratonova shasta | reverse complement strand
TTTCATCGGTTGTTACACCTGCCATCTTGTTTAATACTAACCTAGTTCTTTTAACACAGTTCCTGACAGCATTTAATAAATCTTGGCTTCCGGTTGTGTCTTTGAGTGCCTCAACACCAAGTAATTCTTCAGTAAGCTCAAAACGAGTGTTTATTACCCATGTAAATATCAACAATTGTGCTGTGTCCTGTACATCGGTAATTCCATCCAATGCATGAGAGTACCACCTAAAAAGTCTTTGCTTGCATCTCGAAATTAATCCATCAAATTGTCACCTATCTAGTCAACACGCCTGACTACAGTTCTTATTGATAAAGAAACGCTATCAAATTTTGTTTTCGGTTCTGGGCACATAATGCTTGCTGCATCTGACAAGCATTTATTGATGAACTCATCGTCAGAAAAAGGCTTGTTTAGTTTCACAATCTTGTAGGACAGCACCAAACTGGCTTCCGTTGCAGCATATAGTATTGAAGACTGCTTGGTAAAAACAGTTTGCTGCTTCTTTAAATTGTTAACCAACTCCTAGCATTTCTTTTTTCTCTATTCGTTCGTAAAATTGTGCCTGAAATCCATAAGTTTTGTTTGGTAATGTCTTCTTAAGTTGAACTCCTTGAAGACGTTCACGCACCACGGCACAGCAAGCAAACTGCTATGCTCCCAACGCTCGTAAAGCAGTATTTAGCAGTCCATTCATCATAAAAAATACCACATTCATTCTAAATCTTTCTTTTTTTGGCAGCACTCATGGTTAAATAACGTCTGTTCACTTTTAAATTATAATTTTACGAAACCTTTTAAAATGTAAATTGTAAACACGAGCTACTAACGCTTGCGCAAAAACGTAGTTTTTAATAGGGATGTTAACAATTAATGACCAGCAGTGATGAGATGGCACAAACTACTATGGCAACTATTTTAAAGTAGTAAATGTAGCCAAATTGGACAACTCTGTCTAAACAAAAAAAATTTTCATTTACATAAAATCGCAACATGTACGTGCATACGGACCGCATAATATACTCTGAAGGGCCGCATGCGGCTAGCGGGCCGTAGTATGCCCACAGTTGACATAAGATATAGTATTTATCTGAAGAAAACTAATTCCAAATAATTTATAAGTATATATCTAGTTATGTAATATTTATCATCTTAAAATATAATACAAAATTTAACAACTTGTAATATTATTATTTAATTTTTAAAACCACTTTTTAATTTAATTAAATAAATCTGTATTTAATTTAATTCTGGAATCTTTTTACTTTATATTAACAATTTACTTAAAACGTAATAATATTTTAAGATATGTATACTGAAGAAAAAATTAAGTATCAAATATATAAAATTTAAAATGTTTTTCCTTTTATCATATTTGATTTATATCACAATACATATATCAATTATTAGATTCTTTTTGGATCATGTAAATTTTTATTATAAAATATTTAATTCAAATTCAAATTTAAATTTAAATTTAAATAATAATAATTTTATATTTGATACAACAATTTTGTAAATACATTGAATTTTTATAGCAAAATATCTATTTTTTAATCAATTTAAAATATTTCCTTTCTAATAAAAACATCAAATTACTCAGCATTTTATATAAATAACTAAGAAATTAATAAAATATTTCAAGTTTTATAATCGTTTAAAACAACTTATAAATACATTATGAGAATGAAGATTTTTAAAATCTGGGTTTATATTATTTTGATATTCTCATAAATAGTCATTTAAGAACTCATATTATATATTATGTTATTAATTATTCGATAAATATCTTCAAATTTGATATAAATTAAGGTTATAGCAAATTAATTAAGATTTTTTTATATATTATTTGCTAATAGGAATTTAAAACAATAAATTTTTATTTAATTTAATAATTAAAGTAAATACTATTAGCAATATGAAATTTTTTTAACAATATTAATAAACTATCATCTTAAAAACTTTATAACATTTATTATGATAATAATTTAATTACACTATTGATTTAATTGATTATTGTATATACATTAACAAAAAGAAAAAAATTATTGTAATTTTTTTTAGTCAGTAATAAATAATATATTTTTGCATCTTAAAATAAATAAATAATTATTAAACTACTTATTTCTTCCTTTACTTATGAATAAAAAAAAATTATATTTTTATGTCATAATTTTTAGGTTTGGCTTATTAAATAGATTTTGTCGTTCAATATATATATCAGCTAATATTATAGGATATATTAAAACTATATTATAAAAAACTCTAAAAATTGGTCTTTTTTCAAATCATTAATAATATTAATAATGATGAAATTTAGTCTTATTTTAAATCAATTATAATATATATAATGATGAAAATAAGTAATTATATTTACTTCATTATGAATTAATCTACATATTTTTTACCAATTCTATATAATTATATTTTAAAATAAAATAAGAACTTAAAAGAAAATATTATTATTTATTAAAAAATAGTTTATTATCACAAATATCATTACATATAAAGTATAAAAAGTTAAGAAATAGATTTTTATTCCTTAAACTTTTAACAATAAAAACAGAATTATTTAGTTATATACATTTTAGGATAAAAAAAATACTTATTAGGATTTAATCATTTACCAAATAAATATAAAATCAGATAAATAAATTAATATTTCTAGTAAGTATATATAATTACTAATTATAGTACACGAATATTTAATACTGATAATCACTAATAAAAATTATTGCTAAACTTATAAAAAATTATTCTTTTTATTAACTATAAAATATATCCTAAATGATTTATCAAATTAATATTTTCTTATTTTAGTAAGGTATAATTTATAAAAATTACATATTCTTATAAATAACTATAAAATATATCCTTAATGATTTATAAAATTAAAATTTTCTTATTTTAGTAAGGTATAATTTATAAAAATTACACATTCTTTTAAATAACTATAAAATATATCCTAAATGATTTATCAAATTTAATTTTCTTATTTTAGTAAGGTATAATTTATAAAAATTACACATTCTTTTAAATAACTATAAAATATATCCTTAATGATTTATCAAATTAAAATTTTCTTATTTATAGAAGGTATAATTTATAAAAATTACATATTCTTTTAAATAACTATAAAATATATCCTTATTGATTTATAAAATTAATATTTTCTTATTTTAGTAAGGTATAATTTATAAAAATTACATATTCTTTTAAATAACTATAAAATATATCCTTAATGATTTATCAAATTAATATTTTCTTATTTTAGTATTGTATAATTTATAAAAATTACATAAATTTTAAATAACTATAAAATATATCCTTAATGATTCATCAAATTAAAATTTTCTTATTTATAGAAGGTATAATTTATAAAAATTACATATTCTTATAAATAAGTGTAAAATATATCCTTAATGATTTATCAAATTAAAGTTTTCTTATTTTAGTAAGGTATAATTTATAAAAATTACATATTCTTTTAAATAACTATAAAATATATCCTTAATGATTTATCAAATTAAAATTTTCTTATTTATAGAAGGTATTATTTATAAAAATTACAAATTCTTTTAAATTAATATACCTAAATGATCTTCATTATCATTAAATATGAAAATTTATTTATTCTCTTAAAATCAAAAAATTACCTTCATGTGACTAAATATTATATAATAATTTGTAGCTAAATGTAAAAAAAATGAATTTTAAATCTTCTATACAATAAATTCCTTTTAAAATTATTAAATTGTAAAAACAATAGAATTAATAACAGAAACTACTAATACATAATCATATTAATATTTAACCATGAAATTAATTTTTATTTTTATTTAAGAAAAAAATAATAAAAAATAAAAATTTTATAAATGCAAATATTTATACTTTTCATTGAAGCATATCCTATTAAATGCATTTGTAAAATTTCAAGACAAAAAAATTAATTTTAATTTTAAGAATTTATTTAATTTAGTATTGCAGTTTGCATAAAATTATCTTTATATTATATTTAAATATGATATAGATATTGATTGGTCATTTTATTTTTTATATGATAATGTCAAGAATCAAATATAATAAATATTAATTTCCTTTAGAACTAATCTTATTTTATTTTAATTTGTTTTTGGTTATATTTGATCAAGTATAAAATCATGATTATTTTTTTCAGTTAAAAAGCCGTTTCTTGTATCAAATAAATTACTTATTTTAAATTAAGATTATACCGAATTTGCAACTCACTTTTTTAGTTCATAATTTGAAATTTTCTGGTCATCATGCGTATTTTATCGTTAGTAAATTTAATTAAAATAAAAAAATATCGACTTATCAAAACCATATGGTCGCCATAAAATATAAACTTTTATTTAATTTGTAATTAACCAAAAAATAATTTGTTTTATGAATATATTTAAGCTAGAAATATTAACTCAAATATAATTAGAAAATTATATTTAATGTTTAAATTTAATATTATCAGATAAGATAGGTTAAAAATATCAAATCAGTGTAATTTTAAGAAGCAGGAATTAAATTGTTTTATTAATACAAGGTCGTAAAAGAACGCTGTTTTTATTAAAATATCTAGAATTCATTTTTTTATATAAAAACATATATCAAATAGACCTTATACTTTTAAAAAATTAATTTAAATATAGTTTAGTGATATTATAGTAATTTTAAATTATTTTATTTTCCTTAAAATATAATAAATTCTATTATTGCAAAATAATTGATACAAATTTTATATTTTAAATCCTTTCAATAAAATATATTTAAAGTAAAAATTATTTTACCGTTTAAATGATAAAATAACATTATTTATAGATTCTTTGTGTTATTTCTTAGTTTCAAATTAAATTAATAAATGTTGTAAAATCAGAATAAATAAATAATTAACAAGTCAAGTCAAAGCAAAGCAAATCAAATTCTTATGAACTAAATAAAATTATCCAAATATGTAATTATATATATTGTATTTATAATGTCAAACTTATTATTCCATAAGATCATTATATAATCTGTGATGACTCTACTAGTATTATATTAATCAAAATTCTATGGATAATTGTTAGGTATATTAAAATTACTGATAAGATTCTTATCAAGGTTCAATAAGAATAGCAATACCATATTTCTAGAAATATCATTTTTGTCTATCTTAATATATTTAATCATATTATTGCTTCTTTTTTAAATTTACCTTTATAAGTTTAAGAGTGAAAAATATAAGGGATCAGGATTGAAAACACTCCAGGGGGAATTTTTGATATTGATTTGATAAATCTGATAATGAAAAATCCAGACGAATTAGAAATAGAAATTTTACAAGAATCCCAATTGGAATTAATTAATTGGTTAATTGCCAATAAAATACTTCATAGAGAAAGAAGGTGTAAATCTTGCGACACTTATCATAATTTTGTTAAGTTTTAAAGAAATAGTGACGGGTTTGCTTGGAGGTGTATGAAAAAACACTTAAATAGCCATAATAATTATCACTAATAGGAAATACACTTTCTTTTAAGGGATTAACCATTTCCTTTCTTACAACTTTAAGGATTTTGATACATTATGACTGTAGATCTCCAAGATTTTCTATGCTGGAGTATTTATATTTTAACAAAAATACAATTTATAAAATAATTAACAAGTTGATACATTTAATACTGAAAACTGATTTTACTTTCAATAAATTAGGTAGTCCCGACAAAATAATTCAGTTTGATAAAAAAATTCTGAATTTTAAATGCAAAAGTCACAGAGGAAGATCTGCCAGCATTAAAACTGATACCTTTTGTATTGTCGAAATCGAAAATAAAATTACAAGAGTTTTTGCAACCTTAAAAGAAAAAAAAAAGGAATCTACTTTGATACCCATTATTTGTTCACAAGTTGCTTCAAATTCTATAATCTGGACGATGAACATTGTTCATACTACAATTTAGGAAATAATAATTTTGTTCACAATACAGTATGTCATAAATATTCCTTTATAAATCAAACAAATGGTGTTAATACTTAAGCTGTAGAAAGCTTTAATAATATTATTAAACATGAAAGTAAATTAAGAAAGGGAATTGAAACCAATAAAAGAGGAAATTTTTTTTTAAAAGCAATATGTTTTAAATTTAATAACTCAACAGATTTTCTCAAAGCTATATTTGATTTAATTAAATATCAATTATAAGGTCTGTTTTTTTAATATTTAATTATTTTATTGGAGGAAATTTTTTATCATGACCCAATAAAAGTAATTTATTTTATTTGATTCATATGATATTACTTTTATATTTTCATATTTTTATTTCAAAATAATATTAATAAATAATTTATATGATAACTAAATATATATTTGATAATAAAAAATCTTAGATTACAAAATGAAACTATATAAAAGTAATAAAGAGTATTAGTAACTGTTTATTACAAAAATTTTTAAATATTGTCATATTTGTCATAGAAAAGTTGTAAAACATTAAAATGACATTAAGTAACACAAAAGATAATATCTAAACTAATATTATATAAATAATTCTATTACAAAGAAGTATTAGTAGAATAAAACACATCTACTGATAAAAATGATTTTTTTTACTAGGTAAAGAATCCAAAAAATAATCAAATATTTTTCAATAGCTAAAGATTTTATACCTAAAAAATATATATATATATATATATGTATATATATATTTGGCTTTTTAAAGTAAAATACTAAAGAACATACTTCAACTACTATACTTATTATTCAAGCCATAGAAATTAAAATAATTAAAATGATGCATTCTTACTGATTTTAATAGGATTATCAAACAAAGTTTGATAAGTATTATAGATAATAGATAATATATTCAATAAACGACATCAGTAACTATTCATGTAACAAAGGTAAAATCGAACAAAAAAAACAGTTTATTTTAGCCAAAATTAGAGAAATTAATTTTAATCGTATTTATTTTTATGATATCTCAATCAGATTTGAACTGCTGATATTACTAGTTTTATAGATAACTAAGAAAAATTTTAAATTTATAACGTAAAAAAATAATGTTTTGTGGAGAAATCTTTATTAAGTGAACTGAGTTCAGATAATTTAGATGTTGTATTTTTATGATTTTCGTTCATATATTGTTTATATTAGTTAAATATATTCCTCCAAAATTATACTTTATTACCATCTAACTTATCCTTATTTCTGATATGCAATAATCATAGATTACAATGGTAATTGAATCTAAGATTAAAATTATAAGAATCACTTATTTAAAATTACTTTTTAAAAGCAATAAAATTGAAATATTGCAAACTTCTAATATTTTTCAAAACTTTTGTAAAATATGTTTTGCCATATTTTTTTTTCTTTTAAGTTAATTTAATGCATTTTATAAGGCCAAATATAAAGTTCTTAAATCAACAGGATAAAAAGTTAAAATTTACCCTTTATATAATGATGAAATAAAATTTCAAATAAAATTAAAATCATCTTATTTTCTTGCACATAATGATGAAGATTTTGTATAGTTTCATTAAGTTATTATACATTTATAACATGGACAAAAAGTTTCTTTATAGATTTTCAAAAACCAGGAATTTTATTTATAAACTATAAGAAAATTATTAAAGAAAACGGAACTGTATGTGAAATATTTAATAGTATTAATAAAAATTATAAAAATATAATAAAAACACTGTAAAAAAATATTTGAGAAAATCTTTGATAATTTTAATCATCTTTAAACATTTTGAATTTTATAACCATCATTTAAATATATTTAAAAATTAAAACTATTACTAAACAGTAAATTTTATTCTTAAACTAGAAATTATATCTATTAGATTTTTAAATTATCATAATGATAAAATAAATTTCATTAAAATCCTCCAAAAATATACACTAAACTGTGATTGATGTGGTAATGTTAAAAAAAAGTAAATTTATTCAACGGTAATGGAGATAATTTATTTTTAGCAGTCAAAATATTTTTTTTAACCCACATTTTATTGAGACTTATTAAAAATATACCTATGAAAAATCCCACAATTGTTATATAACAAAATTATTTATATAATTACGTCATTCATCAGAATATTAAAAATTAAGATTATATTTTGGAACTAGTTTTTAATTAATAATGATATAAAATATAGCTTTTTTTACTGATCAAATGACATTATTTAATAAAAATATGTTTATAAAGGTAAATATTTTAGTACTTTTAATTAAATATAGTTTTTTCAAATTTATTAATTTTTATAATATATAAATAAGTTTGCCATAATATTTAAAATTTTTATTTGACATTAATCTTTTTTTTAAAACCCAAATTCAGTATATGTTTTTAATTTTTTGGTATTCAATATTTAACGAGCCGATATTCATTAAAATTAAGCCTTTTTAATGATTAAATGGTCATTAAATTATAATAAATTCAAAAATTAAAAAAAAATTATATTTTTTTATTATAAACTTAATTAACCAAAATATTAACAAATAAAAAATTAATAGATTAATCTTATAAAGATAATATCAAACTATTCGGCATAACATACTTTATGTTCTTGGTATTGATTGAAGGTTAATATTCTTCTAATTGCTTTCAATTACTTTCGATTACAGTCTTAATGATTAATTTTAAAAACACAAATATTTTCTGACCTGAATTTACCAAACATCATTAGAAATATGTTATAGTTTTATTTTTTACAATATAATTTATTTTACTATATTTTAATAGTTAATTTCTATGTATTTCATAATTTTCAAAAAGTTCTAAGAAGTTTCAAAAAATTAAAAATAATATAAATTTGTATATTATTATCAATAAAATAAGTTTAAATAACAAATCAGAAGCATATTGAATAATAATATTAGTATCAGATTATGTTCATTATTTAATATAAATCTGAAATATATATAGGAGTAAATTATAGATGATTCTAAATGGCACACTAACAATTTTTTTTAATTATTTGTTAATTAATTATTAAATAAAAGTTAGAATAGTATTTATATAAATCTGAAATATATATATATGAGTAAATTATATATGATTCTAAATGGCACACTATTAATTTATTTAATTATTTGTAAATTAATTATTAAATATTTGTTAGAATAGTATCTATATAAATCTGAAATATATATAGGAGTAAATTATAGATGATTTTAAATGGCACACTAACAATTTTTTTTAATTATTTGTAAAATAATTAATATAATTTATAATAGTATTTATATAAATCTGAAATATTTATAGGAGTAAATTATAGATGATTCTAAATGGCACACTAACAATTTTTTTTAATTATTTGTAAATTGATTATTAACATATAAGTTAGAATAGGATTTATATAAATCTGAAATATATATAGGAGTAAATAATAGATGATTCTAAATGGCACACTATCAATTTTTTTTAATTATTTGTAAATTAATTATTAAATATAAGTTAATATAGTATTCCTATAAATCTGAAATATTTATAGGAGTAAATTATAGATGATTCTAAATGGCACACTAACAATTTTTTTTAATGATTTGTAAATTAATTATTAAATATAAGTTAGAATAGTATTTAATACATTTGCATTTATTACTTTAAATCTATGATTATAGTTTTAAATAAATCAAAGAATAGTAAATGATTCAATAATTAATAAAATAACTCATTATTTCATACTAATTCATAATAATCATCAAGATATAAATATTAGATTTTTTTAACTAGAAAAATCATTAAAAAATTCTATAAAATACTCTTTTTTGATTAATTACAAGAAATATCATTCAATGACTAATAGAATAATTTAATTATATAAAATATTTCTATGATTATAAAAAATTGACTAAAATAAAAATATATTCTGAAACAAAGTGCTCAAAATCTAAAATGTAATAAAAATTAAACCATTTAAATTTTTAAAATAATAACATCCTATAAATAATATAAATATAATAGTTAGACTGAAAATTGTTGTCTAAATAGTTATAAAATATTATTTGAAATCAATAACATTTCATTCTTAATATCTATAAAGAAAACTGTTAAATTCTATTAAACATTCTTGATTTCAAATATCAAAACTTTAGGTTATGCATGTATATAATTTTATAACTATTATAATTACCACTCTAAGAAAAAAAAAATTAGAAAATAATATAAAAATACATATTCTTTAAAAAAAATTATAAATCTAGTTTATTTTTTTACAGTCTAATTTGTTGAAAATAACTAAATGCAAAAAATATCTTGATATTTTATTTCCTAAAGAACGAAAACATCTTTATAATATTATTATTTTATTTAGAATCAAATTTTTTATAGGGATTTATTATCAATTAAGATTCTGAAAAAAAAATTTTAAATTAATACCAAGTTTTTTTAAAGTTTTAAATTTACTGTTCTTTTTATTGATATTCATATAATGAATATTGTTAAAAAAAATTAATTAAAATAAATTCGGTGGTATTTAAAAATTATATAGAAATATTTTTAAAGGCGTATTTTACTAAAGGCAAAATTATATTTTTTTAAAGTAAAAATAAATATTCATATTCATATAAATCTTCATATGAATTCATTTTTATTAATCCATTGTCAATGAAAACTATTTAATCAAAATAAATGATAGTTTATAAAATAATGAAAACCATATGATACAAGAAATAACGAAAAACAAAATGAATAATAAATTATAAAATTATTTAAATATATATCAAATTACTAATTTATATGAAAATTTTTATAAAATATAAAGTCAATTATATACTAAAAACTTTATTCTACAAAATCATTCAAGATATAATAAGTACTTATATTATATCTTTTTCATTGGTTTTGATAGAGAACCTATATTTATCAATGGTTTTAATCAAAAGATATCTACTTATTATATTATTAAAATATATATCAAATTACTAATTTATATGAAAATTTTTATAAAATATAAAGTCAATTATATACTAAAAACTTTATTCTACAAAATCATTCAAGATATAATAAGTACTTATATTATATCTTTTTCATTGGTTTTGATAGAGAACTTATATTTATCAATGGTTTTAATCAAAAGATATCTACTTATTATAATATTATTAAAATATATATCAAATTACTAATTTATATGAAAAGTTTTATAAAATATAAAGTCAATTATATACTAAAAACTTTATTCTACAAAATCATTCAAGATATAATAAG